>JAEIIH010027696.1:0-12208 GCA_018904745.1 Drosophila orosa
ATAAGGTAACACCTAATGATATTCTAGGGGAGATGGTTTAAAGAACCCTTGTGTTCTTTGGACTAATGGATATCCCCTTCAGGCATGACAATCCCTATATTTTATCAATATCCTATACCCCTATATATGTTTCCCAAGGCTTATTCCACAAATATGGCTATTTACACTTAAATTAACCCCACAATAAATCAAGTAATCCTAATTTAATGATAATCCTTTCTAGCAAGGCTAGCAACGAGCTCGAATAGTGATCCAAAGTGTGCCAAAACCCATAAATCGAACATTAAATTGGAAACACACGCCGGCTGCCATTAAAGCACAAACAAGAGAATTGCAAATAGAGATTAAATTGAACTCAGACCCCGGGAGACCTTGGCAGATGTCAGCCTGTTGCCACTACGGGGGCAACAACGACAACAACTAGGATGAACGAGTGCAATTTGCTCCAGCCCGGAGGAGGCAGCGTTTCCATCTCTGACTTTGATTGAGAACCCATTACATTCCGGGGACTCGAGTGTCCTGCTGACAAATGCAACAATTCAACAATCTGTACGTGCTGGTGGCAGGGAGTGACGCACAAGGCGCCCCGGATGTAATTCAGGATATGTATGTATATAGTTCAACTGCAGTTTCCCCTCTAACAAAGTGACCCAAATAGTTTGGGGAACCGTTTTCGGGGAAGGGCAAGTGCCTGCACAGGTCCCCAAACATATTGCCCGAGCTTCTGATTTGCATATTTTCCGGCCACTAGCCGGTGGCAATGCGTAAAACGGAAAATTAGTTGGATTGGGAGTGGGGATTCCCTCTCATCGTTGAGATTTGCATAAAAATGGGCCGCCGCAAGGCAGTTACCTTCTTGAGCACACTGTTGCCATTGTAGAAGACGGGCGCCTCGTTGAACTCCTCCTCGATCCAGGATACGACTTTGTCGGAGACAAAGGGCGGCACTGGCACACCCCACAGCCGCTTGTTCCCATCCGGCGGCTCCTCCGTCTCCGGCGAGATGTTGTCAAAGCTCAGGCGCAGCGCTGAGGTGGGGGACAGTTGGCGCTCGATCTCGTTGAACTTGTTCATGAAACGGGTAAAGTCCATTGTGCAAGAGCGCCCAGCCGGATTTTATTGATTTTGTAGAGTCAGCAACAAGAACAATAATAATAATAATAGTAACAGGGGCAGAAAGCTCGCAAATCAAACGGAATAAATTCGCGCTGGGTGGGCGGTAATAACTCTTGAGACTTTCACTTTTCGCCTGCCGCACGAACGGCAAAAACTCGAAATGTACACTGCAAATCGCTGTGGCTTTTTGTGTGCGATTTTCTATTGGCTTTCCCTGTGTGTGAGAGTGTGTTAGTGGTTTTGGGGAAAAGCGAGAGCTGCGAAGTGCTCCCGTCGAGCGTGGAAAGTTAACTCGGCTGCCTGCGAGCAAGGCGCGCGCTTAAAAGCGTGCTACGATTTGTGTTGGGGAATTTCGGCTAAAAGGGAAAAGCTCTCTTGGACAAGGGAAATTTTAAAGAGAGCAAACAGGACACATTTGCATACTCTGCAAGGGTTATTAGGTTCCGTTTAATAACGGTAGTTTAGGCATTTTTAAATGCTGATTGGAAAATTAGGGGAAAATATTATCTACACGTCAAATTATAAAAAAAAAGGATATTAGTTAACTAACCAAATTAAAACCTTGCATAAATTTTATTTGTGTTTAAAAACGAATCTGAAAGCTACTTAATTTGGCTAAATAAACAAGAAACCAATAATTTGGTTTGTAATACTAGAAATATTATCTACAGGAATACAGTTGTTCGCCAAAAGCTTTTCAAAAATGCTTTTGATTTGAAATCCCTTTATCCCCTTTTATACTACAATATATAAAACCCTTAAAAAATAACCTAATTAAAATAAATTAAGAACCAATTGACTTTTAATCAATAGCGTTTTCTGTAATTATTGTTTACAGATAAGATTCCCAACTGATTAAAAACCCTATGGAATATTTCAGCCTGGAATTTTACCCTTTCACGTAAATAATTTCAAATTCCAAGCTCAATATGATTTCCTCTGTCGAAGGCCAAGATTGGGAACATCCCCCACGGATGCTGAGGGTATTATTTTCGATAAGTTACTTATTCACGGTTAAAAACTGGCCCCTCAAATTGCGCCTGTGTGGGAGATGTTGTGGGTGTGTGGTTTCATGGGAGAAGAGAGGTCACCACCACCTACATATTTACTTTCTTTGCGCATGTTTTAGAATCCCATATTAATAGATATAAAATGGGTTCTTGTTGCTTTCTGGGAAGCGCTGTTTCCCACGGCATGGGAGGAGGAGGAGAGAGGGCGTGGAGCAGCCGGTAGCTCAGGTCAACACCTGACCGTCCCATCGATTTTCAAGCCATCCAGGCGGATGACTCACAACCCTTTCGGCACATCCAGGTGCTCCCCATTAACGACCATGACTGCACTTAAACCCTATCGTACAATTTGGCATTGATTAAGCTGGGAACTAACCTTGGCGAGCTTTATTTCGTCCATTGTTTACGTTCTGATTGGGGTTTTTCCCTGTTGCCTGCGTTGACGAGCGCGCGGTGCGGAATCACGGTCCGGCTTGGGTTGACACCGGTTTTAGAAGCACACACGCGATGAGAGCTTTGGTGTAATGGTTTAATTGTTAAGGCACTTTACTATTTAATTTGCATTTTATTTTTTTTGATAAATAATTCTGCGATTTGGTGAGACCGCGTTCGAACCGTTAAAATATACCATGGAACTGTCCACTCCGGCACATGGCAGTTAAATATTGGAAATATACCACAAACTAGGGTGACCAGACTTCTTTGCTAAAACGTATTCACTCTGTAACGTAACGGCTTTATTGGAGCTTTTACAAAACACTTGGAAAAATAAGTTAAAAAACAATAAATATTAAATTAAAAATCTTAAAATCTGTGCGCAAAAAATGCCTTTAATATAATTGTTCAAATTCGAAACACATATAAATAACAAAGATTGCGTTTTGCTATCAAAAATTGACTAACATTGACGGTATATTGTGGACTGGGCTTGGGTTCTTAACCCTTCAAGTGCACTTCAGGCGTGTGGGCATAGTGGGGTTAAATGCGGTGAGTGTGTTCGTCTTGGTGTTCATTTACGCAGGCCTACGTATTTGGTCCAGACGCCCTTGTTGTCAAAATATGGCTTATTCCGGGAGCAAATGATGGCCTCCCTGAACACATCGGCATAGGAAGAGGGCATGGACGTGTGCTTGTACAGATTGAAGAGGAATTCGTAGACCTGGAGGGGATAATAACCTTTTAAAATTAATCTTTTCATTGATTTTAGTAACTATTTCAGACCTTGGCCTCCTGATCCTTCCAGAAAATGTGATCGCACAGGTACTGCATGCTCTCTGGAAACAGTGAGAGTCGCTGCTTGTCGTCCGTGGCCACCACATCCACGCTGCCCAGCAGCACCGCACAGCCAGAGAGCACATCTACGGCCAGCATGAAGATGTCCAGTAGGTACAGAGCCCGGTTCACCTTCTCCTTGTTGGAGGCCTCGGCCAGCAGCATCTGAATCTCCAGGAACATTTCCGATATCCAGTTGCAGGCATGTTCGTCGCTGGGAAAGGCATACAGTGTGGCGGCCAGGTGACGATAGAAGAAGGGTCGCTCCTCCTCACGCTTCTCGTAGGCATCTATGATGGGCGTTAGCCACTTAAGGGGATTTGGTAGCTTCTCGTTGTACAGCACCAGGTAGCAACGTATAATGGTGGCCTTTTTGAGCTTGCCAGCCGGTGTCTCCCACCAATTGGCAGGCGTGGTGAGTCCGTCAATGGCATTTGGATGCAGCGTGGCCACCACTTCTGTGTAGCGTTCAAAGAGCCTTGAATCTAGATTCATAGAGTCCATGTAGCGCTCCACAATCAACGTAAAGACATCAAGGACTTCGGGTATGTCGCATTTGCCCGTGAAAATGTACTTGACGCTCTCCAGGAACTTTTCAAAGAGACAGCCTTCGGCAAAGTCATTCAACTGCGATTCCTTGAAGCAATAGACAGCCACCTTTTCAGCAAAGTTCTTCAGAATTTGCAGGCTCACGCTGTTGGCAATCTCTGGCAGTAAAGAAAAGAGTAGCAAGAGATCCTCCTCAAAGCAGTTGGGCTCAAAGTCCACCAGGAAGTTCTCCAGCAAACGCTTGGCTGTCCCAGAGTTCAACGCTTGATTCTTGGCTATCATAATGCAGTATTTCCGGGCATCAAAGGACAGGTGGAAAAAGCTCGTGAGGCAGCTCCAGTCGAGTGGCGGAATGGGCTTGGAGAACTTCTTGGACAGCGAACGCAGCGCAAAGGTCACGGCATAAGGCTCGGGCACATAGTCCCCGAAGCGAGCCTGGCTCACCACATAGTTGGTGACCGCACGGAGGGGACTGGTGGCAAACAGACCCGCCAGCTTGCGTGGCTCTGGTTTTCCCTCTGGCAGGCGATACACTCCACTCCGGAAGCCATCAATCTCGCTGCTGATGTGATGGGAAATCAAATCCGCCGCTGCATCTCCACACTCGGGACGTATCTTCTGCAGCAGCTGCACCCACACCTCGCCGGGAACCGTCTCCTGCTGCAGATCGAGAACCTCCCGGCCACCGGGGACTGCGACACCACCTCCCACGATCTCAAATCGAAACTGTGCCGGTATGTGGCGCAGATTGAGTGTAGTTCCCGGCTCATAGTTCTTCAAGGCAGCCAGAGAATTACGGACTTGTGCAGCATCTGTGCCCGGTCGACTGATGGCCTGCCACAGCTGCTCCAAAGCATCGTCTGCCAGCTTCTCGTACTCCAAGGTGGGCGTCTGCAGGAGTGGAACTAGGCCAAAGAATCTGTACAGAGATTTAAGAGTCTGCGGACGCTGTTCACTACGAAACTTGCTGCCCAGGGCCTGCCAGGTGGAAGCAATGTTTACAGTGTGACTATCACACAAGGCGTAGATGGCATCCAGGGCCAGGGCAGTGGCTAGATCGCCAGCCTCATCGGAGCAGTTGTTTAGAGTGTTGCTCAGATGCGGCAGCAGCTCCGAGCCATGCAAAGAGGGTCTGAAAAAAGGGGCGATTTGTTTTAATAGAGAAAGCAGAATTAAATACTTGATAGTTACTTTTCCTGGCAGATTTCCCTCATGGCATGAGTGCGTGCTATCTGCAGCTCCCAGCGCTTGTCGCCCTCCGGCAAAGGCTGCGCTATCTGCTTCAACAAAAAGGGATAAGTACGCGTCTCCACGCGCCACAAACGCAGATACAGATCCACGCAGAAGGTGCCATTCTCAGCAGACAGATTCCTGATGGTGTTGAGTATCATGGGGACATTGTCCTGCAAGAAATCGTTTATTTAGGAACTTTATAAACTTATATAGAGACCCACCTTGGACACTGCAAAGCTGGCCAAACCCCTCAGCAGTTCCAGCTGCAATTCCGGATTGTTTTCGTGGGCCAGCTTAAAGATATACGTCATCAGAAAGTCATAGGCTATGCCCTCGTTCACCTTGATGATCTGCAAGATAACCTCATAGATCTTAAACCAACAATCCACCGGTGGCTCCCTTGACAGAAACAAAGCCCTGAGAAACAGATGCAATTGCTGACAAAAGGCTGTATTAGCCTTGACATTCAAGGCATCCACAAAGGCAAACACATCCTGGTTGTCGGAGGCGTCAAAGGATTCCACCAGAGTGGCCAAATCAAAGGCAATTGCTATGTCCGGATGATAGTTGCGCATGTGGGCGGGCCTCAGCAACTTGGTGGCGATTCTCTCGCCATCCTGCTCCGTTCGCTGGGTATCCAGCACCCTGTCCACTATCTGGTGAGCCAACGCCAAGCCCTCTGCGGGTATGAATGCAGTCTGAGACATCCACTGGATAATGCCGTCCAGACACATGTTCAGAATGTATTCATGGCCACAGCGCTCCTGTACCACCACGAAAACGATGATGCGCAGCAAATCCGCCAGGTAAAACGGCGATAGAACGTGCAGCACCTCTGATAGAAGCACGAGCAGGACATGGTAGTGATCCTTGGTGTGTTCCCGCGTGGCATGAAGCACTCGCAGCAAGCACTGCAGGCTGGGACGCGGATCGATGCCATAGTTGGCCAGCTGCTTGATCAGACAAGCCTGATAGATGGCCAAATCTATAGACTGAGCATGGTCCTCGCACTGCAGAAAGTGATCAATGGCTTCAATCACCAAGATGCTGGTGCACAAGCAAGTGCTGGCATTGTTGAACTTGCTCCAGGCCAGTAGCTCCTGCATCAAGGCTCTAGCCTCTGGCTGAGTGCCACTAAGATTTAGCAGACAAGTCCAAATGGGCTTCACATCGTGCAGGGTTTGCGGATTGCACAGTATGTATAGGAAGACGGGTCGAAGGTACTCTATGCTATAGTCCCGAATACTGGTTGTTTAGGGGGAATATCAAGGGTTAATTTGTTAAGAAGGTGGGAAAGTGGGAGCAGTACTTACCCCTTGTCATGGTGATTACATATGCCTATGATCTTGTTGCTCACATCGTGCATGTTGACACTGGAGTGCTGCAGCAGCGAGATCAGTGGATGCTGCTGTGTCTTCAGGCCATAGGAGCACTGGTAGGTCTCCTGATCCTTGAGCAGCGATGTCTTGCGCTTCAAGTTGAGTAGTTGAAGGCCCAGAACGCTTTCAGTTATGATAGAAAAGTGCAGGGGTCTGGAAAATGGAATTTATAGATAGAAAATCAATGGAAATTCTAGTTAAATGTAGGATAACATTATTAAGAAACCTTTCTAAGGGTGCGGTGATCGAAATAAACATATATAAAGATTGAAGGAGCTAGTAAAATGTAGACATTTTTTATTAAGAGACCTTTTTGAAGAGTAGGGATTGAAAGAACCATTTATAAAGATGGAAATCTTAGTTAAATGTAGAATTTCTTTAATAAAAGACCTTTCTGAGAAGCAGTGATCGAAAAAACCATTTATAAAGATGGAAATCCTAGTTAAATGTAGGATTTCTTTATTAAAATACCTTTCTAAGGGAGCAGTGATCGAAAAAACCTTATATAATGATTTAAAGACCCGAACTATTCTCTACTATATCCCTTTATAAAGTAAAAATCCCAGACTTTATCCATTTATATATAAATCCATGAACCCTAATTAACAAAACAAGAACTGCACCTCAAAAAATCAAGTAATCAGTGTTAAATTCCAGATAAAAACTACAATGTAAGCCATCATTAAGGTGGAACTGGCGTTTAGCAGCCACTTCCGGGTGAAGCAGTAGCAGTAGCAGCAGTGGCAGGCAGCAGAAAATCAAGGCAGTCAAGGATTAGAAAGGTGGAGCCAAATCGCTTTGCGTTTGACGGGGTAATTATTATTCACGCGCTGACCGCTGGCTGGCTGCTCCCCCCTGCAGGCCAATTAATATGCAATCCTTTTTACCAGCGCCAGGGTGCACTTGCAGCCCACCTTATCAAGGTTAATTCCGGCCTTACATGACCGCTGTTGTACGTCCTTCGTCCCTTGGAACTTCACAAACATTTCAAGTTCAATGCCAGACTTTATGCCAACGCCTTTTGCATATAAATCAAATCAAATATTTGCTAGTCAAGGACGCTGCTGGACATGATATGGAGAAGCAGCGGGGGGACTTTGTGCCTGTGCGTGTGGCTGAAAGTGGCTAATAGTTTTTTTAGAGCCCCAAAGATTGACGACCAGGGATTGCGGCCAAGCGGAAATCAAGTCAATGCCAAAAAAGAACTAAGCTTTGAGGGGAGTAACAGCGCTGAGAAGAGTCATAATTCATTTGCGCATTTGTTACATGACGTGCCAAGTGTTGGTAGGGACGGAGGCAATTAATTTGGGGCACGCGTCCAGCGGAAATGCGAGGGATTGCGTGCTGACGAAGGGACAACAATGTTTTCTGGAGGCAGCCGGTGGCAGGCGTTAAATGGCGCGTTAATTAAGTGGCTGCAGTGGGTTTTTAGCAGGCTGACTGCTTCGGTAATTTATGCAGCTGTTATATGTGTGGGCAATTTTGCAAAATGGAATCGCTGCGCTCCATTTAGGCTGCACCTAAAGCTGCTCTTGCTACTGCTGCTCCTCCTCCTGCTGCTGCCGGAAGTTCAAAGGTGCGCCCCTGCGGAATTGTGCCATGTGGGTCGTCGTGGGGGCGTGTTCTTTCCAGCTAGAGAATAGATATAAACATGCAGATAGAATATCCACTTACCCCGCACTGGCCAGCATGGAGAGCAGACTGTTCTGCACTCCATTGGCCTCCAGGGCACCCTCGTCCACCAGCCGCACCAGCGTCTGACAGCTCATCAGGCTGAGTTGCATGTGTTCGTGCTTGCACTGCGACTTGAGGAACTCGATTTCCTTGATCTGGTGCTCCGGCACCTGCTTGTCGCGGCTCTCCACGATTCTCGTGTAGATCTTCTCCAGGCAGGCGGCCAGCTTGACCACCGAGCTACTGGGCTTTATGCTGGCAAAGTCCTCCATGATTGCAGCGCTGAAAAGTGCAAACAAAAAAAACACACACAACTTATGTAGCCGAGAGATTTATGGTTTGTTTGGGCCCCCAAAAGTCGCGACGACTTGCACCAACGGAGAGCGCGACGCGTGTCCTTTCTGCTGCTCGGCTGCCACTCGAATGGAGGAGCCGATGTCGCCGACGGCTGGTTTGAACATTGCCGCGTTTCCTGGCGCTTTTCCACCCTCGTTGGAGTCCGCCACTCACTCACTCACTCACGTTTTCCTTGTTTACTCCGGATTCGCTGACCACTGCGTGCTAGCTCATTTCAAGGATGTAACGATGCAGGAAGCTAATAGGTTTAGTTGGCTTTTCGTGAGAAAAGTTGTTTGAGCGGTGGAGAATGGGGGAAATTATTGCGAATTAAATAAAAAGAAAAGCCGGTTGGCGAGGTTTTTTGTTTTTGTTTTGGTGCTTAGCCAGTGTGACCGCGGTGCGGGTGTAGAAACATACCAAGGAATTGAGATGAAAATACTAAATGCGGGGGTGTCTGCAGAAATGATGGCAGCCCTAAAGTAACGATTTCTTGGGGATTTAAAGTTTAAAGAAGGGAATTTAATTTAGGCTTTAAAGTTTTACTTAAATTAAAAATAAATTAAAAGTAAAACTGAAATAAATAATATAAAAAGGAGTGGGTTTAATGAATAACTTTACATTTTATCGAAAAATCAAAGTAAAACTACAGAAAAAGTAAATAAAATGTATACTCTCTTTGCTGAATTGAATTGAAATTTAATTCATTAAATTTTTAAATAAATGACTAACTTTCTAAGAAGCTGTATTTGATATTAGTTTTATTTAAAGATTCTTTTAATTTTTCAATTTAATTATCATGATCAAGAAAGGAAAAGATTACTTTAATAACTTTAAATATAGTATCTCTAAAAACTAAAAGTATTTTAATTATCTTATTAAGTTTCACCCCTTTAAAGCTCATTATTAAAATATCTATCAACTGCATAAAGAACTCCGCCAGTAAATCTCCATTCCATTCAAGGAACCAATTCATTTCCATTTAAATCCATTTGCTCATGAAAAAAATTAAGCGAAATCTGAGAAACCTCAGCAGCACTTATAAAAAAGTTAACATTCGGATAATGGACTGCCCTTTGGCCGAGGAGGATGGGATGCCCAGAATTTATGCCCCGACACCAACTTCACCCGTTGATTTATTTACAGCATGCTCAGTTAAGCCACTACAACCTCATCAGCATCCTGCTGCTCCGCCTGCTCCGAGAGTATCCTTTCGGTCCTGTTGCTGCTGCTGGCCCTTGTTCTTTGCCGCCTGCTTTTTCAGTTAATTGACTTTATGCATTTTTGCAACTCCGCCGCGCCCCGTTGTCGTCGTAAAATGGAATTAATTATGCTGGTGCTGTTGCAGCTATAAAAATGTAACCAAGCAGAATGGAGGTTCATAAAGGCCCGCGGATTCTGGGACAAGGTGCTCCGAAAAAAAGGGAGAAGCCGCTGCTGGAAAGGCGAGTTTAAACTGCAATCATTCATGGCCGGAGCGGGCGAATCCTCAAATGGCAACGGAAAAAGCGGCGAAGACAAAGGTTAAGCCCAAGACAGGCCAACGTAATTTCCGCTTCCTGGGCCCGGAGTTCGTATTTTTCGGCAACTCCTTTCCTTTTTGCTTTCTCCGTTTCCTGCTTCCCCCCTTTAACTTTTAGCTGGGGATTTATGATTTTATTACCAAATGGCAAAAAGGCATTGCAGGACACAGAACTCGGAAGGCGGAAGCACTTTTTGGCTCTCCGATTTTTGCAACTCAACTTGGGGCTTTTTTTTATTTGATTTTCTGTTCTTTTTTTTTGGCAAGGAACTGCTGCAATTTGATCGCTTAAAATATTTCCCAAAGACTTAAATGTGTGTATCTTGAGCTCAAACAGATTTTGCGGTCTTTGTTTTGTGGTTTATCGCGGTGCTTTTCATAATTTTTCTTCTATTTTCGCTGCCACAAATCCTGAGGCATCTGTTGCTTTTCACCTTTACAGCCTTGTGGCAAGTTTCAATACAATTTTCCACTGAAAATTTATATTAAGAATGTATGTGGGTGGAGGAAGGACCTGTTGACAGAGTTCCTGAATATTTGCGGTTAAGTTAAGCCTGGCCAAGTTTACGATTCACTTGGTTAAGGTACACGATTTATTGAGTTGTATATTTGGCAAAAGCTTTCTTCTTATTCATTGCTTTTGGTCAGGAAAATAAAGAGTTCCCCTTGGCGCGCTTTAGTTTTTCGGGGTTTTCTGTGTTATTTACGGTTTCAACATAAAATATTTAAAGTGCTTAGAGGTTGGTATGTGAGTTTGGAGTACCCTTCAAAATTATAGTAAAGGTGGTTAGGGGTTTATATAATTGTAGAGAATTTTTTGAACAAAAATAGGTGAGATTTTATATAAAAATCACAACTTTACGCTCTTTACAACACTTTAAAAATCAATTTGTTTATTATTATATATTATATATACAATATAAAGGGTTTACAGCAATTTCAATTACATTTTGTAAATCTTATTAATTTTACAGTATTTCGCATAGACTTTTAAATTGCCAAGCATTTAATTTACAGAAATGCTTAATTTCATCAAGAAACCGAGCATTAAATCCTCTCTTTTCCTTAATATTTCCCTTATTAAAGTTCCCCGAAGTTAATTAATTAAATATTTAGGAATTTTTTTAGGAAATTATTCACCTTACTTTGATGTATATTAGCCCCAAATTTTAATTCGCATTTTGGCTTTCAATGCTGCTCTGCAGTGTGGAATCACACGTTTCGGAAGCAATGCCGACTATAAAGGATAACATTTCCACGAACTGAGTGTGTTGACAGCCAGAAAGCGTAGACCGAATTCCGGGATAACATGAATCCGGGAGACGGAGACGCCCGGAGCACGTGGCAAGTCGAATTTGCATATGCCCAGACACGACAGGTGTTCAGGCCCGTTCGGATCAACGCACCTTGCCACCAGCAACCAGCACCCAGCAACCTGCCACCACCACCTGTCGCAATGGCCACAATCACATTGCTTCAATTAAATGAAGGCGACTCATTAATAATGCAGACAGCGCATATTTGCAAGGCATATATATATAAGTATATATAGTAGGTGGCTGCACGTGTGTACCAGCAAACTTTAATGAAAAGCGACAAAGCGGCGAATGGAAAGTTTTAAAGCATTTCTGTTTTTTTTTAGGTCCAGATCTCCACATACAAGTTGCCGTGGAATTTATGAATATTTATGCTCGAGCTGTTTGCACTCGATCTGCGTAAGCTGGGCCGAGGAGCAATGAATATTTATAAGTGCCACAGTTAGTTACCTGGCGATGTAGGAGTTGGTATATCAAGCATACGCAGCGTTGTCACGGCAACGATTTACCAAAGTCTCTGCTACGCTGAACATTACGCGGACATTTTAAAGATGTTTACTCAATTTATACATTTCATGCTGATTTACGGATATGAAAGGCTTTAATAGGATAAGATATATAATAGCAAGGAGAAGGTAGAATCCTGAAAAATGCTATAAAAGACGTAATAACAAAAATTACTTTGAAACCCTTATTATTTCCCATAAATATAAATCTTTAAAAAATCTGTTAAGTACTTGAAGATGAGAATTATAATATTTGAACTCAAAAATGTAATTAAAAAAATATTTAAAACATGAG
>JAEIIH010027700.1:0-18097 GCA_018904745.1 Drosophila orosa
CTTAATTTTTTTCAAATAGAAAATCATATTTTTTATTTCGTTTATGTACCACAAAACACCAGAGTTTAGAAATCAAGCAAAAACCGTGTCTTAAAAAAATAATAAAAAGTTTACTTTCATTCTTTCAATGATGTTGCATGTTGTGACATATTTTTGGACACCTCTTTGTAAAGATTTTAAAATGAAAGACATTTTTTTGTAGTCCAAAGTCTAAAAAAAGTATAAAAATATGTACAATCCTTAGTTATTTTTTTTTATTTTGCGTGTAGCTTTTGGTACATACGCATATGCATTTGTATGCGTAAACCAAATCAAAGCTGAGAGCAGAAACCAAAGAAGACCAAAACCAAACCAAACTAAACCAATGCGAACCGAAGCGAACCCATAAGCCAAAACCAAACATTGCTACAAATACCAATATCAAACGCAAACACAAACACAGAGCTAGTTATAGAGCGAAGGAGGGGATGAATGAGAGCGGGGGATAAAATGCAGCCTTTAATGGCTCAAACTAATTTTTTTTTTTTTTAAAGGACAAAACTCACCTTCTTCTGTTGCATGTACAGTGAGCAGACAACGTCGGCTGATGATGCTGCACCGCCGCCGCCGGGTGAATATTCTGTGCTCAATCCTCCACCGCCGGCGCCTGGCGCCCCTCCTGCCACTGCTGTGTTGTTGCTGTTGCAGTTACTGTTGCCGCCAGCAGCAGCTCCTGCTGCAGATCCTGCATCGCCGGCTGACTGGTTAACTGGCTCAGCCTGCTGTTTGGCCGCCGCTGCAGCCACTGCCAGCGAAAGACTGTCGGCGGCACTGGTGGCTCCACCGCCGCCTACACTGCCACCGCCCACCTGTTGCTGCTGCTGCTGCTGTTGTTGTTGCTGCTGCTGCTGCTGCTGTTGGGCGTGCTGCTGCTGCTGCTGGGCGGCGGCCGCCGCTGCTGCAGCCGCTGCCGCTGGACCAGGTGCGGCGGCATAGCCGGCCGGAGCGCCCGGGAAAGGCGCCACGCCCGCCTGCACCATGTGCTGTATTTCCGGAAACAAATCACAGAAATCAAGAGAGAACGGGGAAAGAGAAGCAGAGAGAGAGAGAGAGAGAAAGAGATGGGTTTATGGATTAGTAATGGTCGTAAAAGTGTAAGTATCCCCCAAAATGCGCACTCAAAAAATGCCATAAAAAGAAGATATCAACAAAAGTTGCTGCACGTGATAATTCAGAATTAGCCCAGGATTTCAAATCAATAAAAACAATTGTGGCTAAAATGAGGCATCTTCGAAATGTTTGAGTTCAAATCCCAAAATATTTTACTGCTTACTTTTAGACACTTTTTCATTAATTTTAAATCTTTAGCGGGCTCTGTGGTTCAACTGATATTTGAATAATCCTTTTATTTATAAGTCTTCAGTTTTCAGTCTTCAGTTTTATCATGAAACAGTTTTCTTAAAATAAAATTATATTTTTTGGCATCACACAAGTGTCTATTCATTGGGGTTTTCCTTTATTTAATTAAACTGACACAAAAATTGCGATAAATAATTTACCAGCAAAGTTTCAACATTTAACCTTTCTTCCAAATAAAGTACTTCAATATTCTTACTTAAATTTGACATTAAAATGGTTTCAGAATTCTTCATTCAAATAAACTCAAAACAAGCTCCCATTAAAAGTCATATCTTCCCTATAAAACAATATTTTCGAGTGCACATTTAAAGTGAACATTATGAGTATTAGTTTTTCCTGGTGACACTTTTCATACTTCTTGCTCTTCCCTTTTTTCCTACCCAACGAGACGACGCCTAGCATTTTCCTATTTGTGTGTAGTATGTGAGTCTGGGGGGGCCAGCTGAGCCATAAAAGTGCAAAATTAAATCCAGGTAGTTTATTTTGCTGGTGGTAACCCCATCGGGTCCTGGTCCCTGGTCCCTGCTCCAGAGCTTTCCGTATTAAGCTCTGGGGTTAGACAAAATCCTTTGTGTCCTCACAAACAGACGCGCACACACACACAAAATGAGACTGGCAGCCAGGAAGAGGGTTTTGGGCTTTTTGGGGGGATAACAAAATGCGCTTTAAATTGTCAGTTTTATTTGTATAAATTTTTGCCATTATTTGGCTTGTCTCGCCCGGATTTCTAGGGCCCCACACAACCTCTGTCAGCATCTCTATGAAATATGCAAAATTTGCAGCTTATTGTTGGTTGTAGCTACATACACACTCTCAGGAGCGGAACAGAGAAAAGGAGAAAAAAAAACCTTTCCAGGATATTTATATACATTTTTTTTTTCAGGTGGTACGGGATTATCGTGTGAGTGGCATTTTAATATGTTTTTAGCTATGGAAAATTGTTGCCTTGCCTGTATAATAAGACTCTTCTCCCTGTTTGCTTCGGTTACAACGAAATGGTTATTAATTTTACGATTTAATGCAAATGTCAACGAAATGCTGGTGAAAGTGGAAGAATTCTAAAATACCCAAAATGCTGCATGTGACATGTTGGCAAAAAAAAAATATAAACCGATTTCTGTCATTGCGCAAAAATCCACTTTAATATTAGACCCCGTTTGTGGTACAAATAAATTCGCTTAATTAGCGTGTTTTATATAAATACCTGCAATGATTATAAATACCCAGACATTAAACTATTTTATCCGATGGACACAGTTCATCTATCTTGGCAAGCAGGCCATAAACCAGGTCTTTCAACGCGCCACAAATACTTATCGATGTTTTTTTTAGATACACTGAGAGGAAAGGGCTTTAAAAAGCTAAATATCTTTAATGATTTTTAGTGAACAAGTTGCTTGTGGGAGTGTATAACCTCAAGATGTTGAAAAACTTCTAAGCTGCTTTCTTTCTCTCATAATTTTTTAATCTAATTAATTTCTTATCCTAAAGAATCTTTAAACCCCATTGAAATACCAAATTTTAATAAGTATTCTCCTATTTTGCTAGTGTATCATATTATTTATTTTATTTATATATATTTTTGGCACAACCCAACCAATTGCATTCGCTAGAGAAAAATTCTATATCCTCCCCCTCGACCCGCTCCGTTATGGCTGGTTTTTCCTAGCTTCTCAGCGATTTGCGCTTTGAAAAATTAGCTTGTTAATTAAATGCAAGCCACACATATGACAAGTCGCCAAAGGTGCAAGTAGTAGCCACCATTCACCGTCTCTACCTTCCTCTACCTCCACCTCCTCCTGTGTGTTGTGCGCACTCATCTTGTGACATAATCCGCAGTGCAAATTGGTGCTCATGTTGCTCATCCGCCACGTTGGCCAACGCCAACCCCATGATATATGCGCTTTCCTCTCATATATACAGCTAAACAGCACAAAAAAAAACTTGTCATGTTAAATTTACATAAAATTTCGTATGAGAGAATTCATTTTGATGTGCCAATGAAAATGTTTTCCTGCTTCCTTGCCCCCGCCAGGCTTTTCCGACAGCTGCTGACGCGCAGGGAATGAGAAGAATGAGAAAAATGGAAAATGGGAATGGGAATGAGAATGTGCTGACTTGCACTTGAGAACCACCATGTTTCTCTTAATGAGTCTGTGTCTGGCCAAAGTTCTCCTTTGCTGAAAAGTTCTGCTTGCCTTTAAACAACTCCCAATAAGTTTCATAATTTTTGCTGTCAACTGTACGCGGGGGTCCTTCAAATACTTGGCTGCATACACAAATATTTTTCATTTAATTGCTCTTGAACAGAGTAAGAGAGAGAGGCAAAAAACTGGAAGCAGTTAAGTATTTTTTAATATTTTCTTTTCCCTTTTTTTTTATATATATTTTTTTGGGGCCATATTTACATGGCAAATATTTCGTTCGGCAGTGCAATGCAGCAGCAATGAAAGTGGGTCCTGCTGCCTGGCAATTTGCATTTGTAGGAGCGCAAAAAAAAAAAAAGGAAAAGCAAAAGCAGGAGAAATGTTCTGGCAGCTGGCACTGTTTTATTGACTGGGGCCAAAAAGCGCCAACTGCCATCGCTTTTTGTTTACATTTGTATGCCCACAGTTGTTGTTTTTGGAGAATTTTCAACAAAACACTTTACGTTTTTCATTTTTGCAACAATTTCGACTCGCGCTGCGCTTTCAAGTGTTGGCCTTTTGTCTCGAGTCCGAGTCTCTCCGCCGCTGGCCATTCGCCATTCGCTATTCGCCATTCAATTCATTCCGTTCAAATATTAGAGCAATTTTCCATTCTCATTAAATATATTGCATTTTGGCACTGGCAGCACAGCACACGCTGCGTATGCGTTACGCGTTAAGTGTGTCACACATTCCACGGGCGATGATTGATGGGCGCCGAAAAAAAAAAACAGTGTGTATATAACATAAATAATGAAAGGAAAAATGCGTTGAAATATTTGTGGGGGAGAGAATATGAAAAAATATGGCTTGGAAATGCATTTTAAATGAAATAAGTGAAAAACTGGAAAATTGGTACTAATGGCAAGAAAAATAAAGCAGAGAGAGAGAGAACTCTACAGAGATTTTTTTGGTTAAATGCAAAGATTGGTTTAAATTATGATATTTTAAAGAATGTTTCATAAATTTGTAGAGATTTTAAGAGTAAATACAAATTATGAATAAGCTTGTCAGTGACTTGAGTTATTATTGGCTAATATAATCCTCATAAATCAGGTTGTCGGAAGATAAATAGCTGGTTTTTTGGTATAAAAATGTTTCTGCTTTCAGTCTAGTCTACTTATAAGGTATTATTTCTATATATTCCTACTTCTATATATTCATATTTTTTAACCAAGAACCAATTCTTTTTACAAAGGTCTCACTGTTCAGGCAATCAGTACTCATTTTGCCATCTAATAAAACCTCAAAACTATGCTGCTTAAAAAGCTTTTTGTCTATGAATTCGTATTTAATATTTTTTATAATTATTTCATTAAATTCTGAGTTAAAACCTTCACATTTCTTGCAGCCTGCATTGTTTTTCTTTGCATTTTCCGAGCAAATTATTTAGCCAGAAACTAAACAAAAACCCCAAAGGCTGCCACACTTGTCAGAAGTCAAACTAAATTATATGCGCGGTGGTTTTAGCCGCATTACATCAACGGAATATTAATAAACCGTGACGTGAATGGCGAGTGAAAATATTTCGTTTGTACTTTCCAAACCAAAAAGTCTTTTTCGGCAACGACCACGTGCGTCAGAGTGCCCAGGCGTTGTTGTCCGCTCCGATTAGCATTAACCAGTAGCCAGTACCCAGTGTACCCATTACCAAATACCATATTCCTAGGCCGTCCAATGATTCCCAGTTTGAACCTGACACAGTCAGAAGGCAAGTAGTTGACCAATTGCTCAATCGCTGACGCAATTCAGCGATCGAAGCGCCAATTTTGGTAGTCGTTGTCGTTGTCGTTGACGGTGCAATGGCAAATTTGGGGCGACGCTCGTTAAAAAAAAAGCCGGGCCAACTCGGTTGCTTTGGCTCATGCCGTGAATGCCAATTAAAAAAATTGAGAAAAAAAATCCAAGTGAACCAAAAAAAAGATTCCAATTGAAATGGAAAATTTGCCTAACACGCGCCCAACCGGCGATTGTTTGAATTAAAGTTTAAGTCTTTTTTTGCGCCTTTTTCCTCCGCTGATTGCTCAATGGGCGGTTAACTTGAATGTGGGTCGTCGATGCAGGTCACGTCTGCCTGCCCGGATTACGTTTTGCAAAGTATTGTATAGATATCGACGGATGGATGTCATTGCATATTTGGAATGATCTCTCTGGGCTGCGTATCCGGTCAGGTCAAGTTTTCTATCTTCAAGCCCGTTGCGAAGGTCACATCTCCATAATTGCCTCGGAAAAGGCAATGCAGAGAACGTGCCAAATCAATTTATAAGGCAATTGCAATTGACAGAAGCAGCCAAGGATATTAAATTGGAGCCAGCATATGGCAATATCGGGTCATTTAGTCCTTGTGCAAATTAGGACACTACAAATGCACTGAGGCAAAGGGAATTATCTGACTTACTTCATCATATAAATTTTAATCAAGAGAAAAAGTCTGAAAATATATCTCGAAAATATCGTAAACATTGATTTACCGAATTTTTAAACATTAAAAAATATAGAAAATGTGGTAAACTTTGATGTATCGAATTATTAAATAAATTACATTTATTTCCAGAAAGTGCAGAAAACATTTATAAAATATTACTAAATATTTGCAAACCCAATATTTTGTAGAATATATTTTTTAAATATATAAAGCCTGGTTCACAGACCATCGCCAACTTTTCCTCTGCATTCCCTACTTTTCTCCGTGTACCAGCTTGTGTGTTGCCCCTGTCAGTTTTCCGTTTTTCGCAACAGGAAATTATAGCGAAAGCGTGTTGAACGGCAAAAGGATGTTCCTAAATAGGAATCCAGGTGTGCAGGGGTGTGAGGTGTGACATGTAATATGACTGCAGAAATTGCACTGCCACTGAAATTGCAGCATGCGGG
Source organism: Drosophila orosa (assembly GCA_018904745.1). Lineage (NCBI taxonomy): Eukaryota > Metazoa > Arthropoda > Insecta > Diptera > Drosophilidae > Drosophila > Drosophila orosa. Next base: position 6,456 of record JAEIIH010027700.1, read on the forward strand.
TGTCAGATACGAGTTACAAGATCCCTCCTCCTCCTCCTCTGAGTGGAGCTTCGCAAATCAACAGAACGGAAATTTATTTCAAAATACACAAAATGCAATGTTTGCCTCAACAGCTCTACGCCATTTTGCATCCTTTTAATAAGACAAACAAACGACAACGACAACGACATCATCATCGGAGGAGTAGTATGTGTGGAAATTAATGAAAAGCGCGTCACATGTCGTATACGTAATGAGTGGCGTAATGCAATAAGCTGGCTGCTTGTCTATAATTAAGGCCTCAGCTCAGGGACACATCGCTCTAGTCAAGGATAAAATTACCATTTTTGGGGTTTGTGTGGTTCACAAATTCGGTAAATTCATTATTCCAACATGTATTTGTATGATAATTGCCACACAGCAGCAGCAGCAGTAGCTATTCAATCGTACTTGAATCGAATTTCCAAATGGATTCATAAACTGACAGATTTTCCTGGGATTTTATGGTAATGAATGAGGAATTGGAAGTGAATGATTTTGAGTTATATACTTGGCAGAGAGAGCGATTTGCAGGATTTAGGGGTTATTTGGAGATATAATCATGTTATTATTGACATGTGAATGTGAGAGGATAGATATTTCATGAGCAAATAGTATAACCAGGTTTAAAATATATTTTAGGAATTATTTTAGGCCCTGCAAAACCCACAACCTTCACCCTAAAAATCCTCTTTAATACCTCAGTTCACCCTAATTTACCCCGCATCAACTTTAAGCTTACAAAACGCACTGTGACCAAAAACTTTTTGAATGAAATTACGACCTCGACATGGCGACCTGGAGCGCTGGGCAATAACTGACCAGGTTAGCAGTGGAAAAGTGCCACTGCAAAGCGGTAAACTCAAAACGAAACGTCAAATGCAGGTGCCTACAGCAACCAGCAATATCCACAACAAAAACTCCGGTAAAACGTTTGCCAGCAGAAAACCCAACCAAAAATGGAAAGAGGAGAATAGATGGCCCTAGGCTGGCTTGGCCAAAGCCATAAAACCGGCTGAAATCGGGATATAGACGAGGGGTATGGCAGTGGGCTATGGGAAGTCAGTTGGTCGTTGCATCTGCTGCTGCTGCTGCAAAAAAAAAGAGGAAACCAAAAGCGAAACTTGTACTGAGGTCCAGCATTTAAATGCGGTTTCTGTTACCTAGTGCCGCCTATACTTTTCTATATATATATAAAAAGAAATAAGAGGAAACACATCAGATTGTTTAGTGCCTTTCTTAGGTGCCACTTTAGTGTGTCACTGGGCTGCCCACATTTGCCGTTTTCCCTAGTTGTTAATGGCTCAAGACGAAGAAGTTGGTAGATGCATCATCATGATGTTGGCGATGCTGCAGCTGAGGAAGACTGGTTTGCCATTTAAATGGAATTTATGCTGCCTAACCCACAGTCGACTCCAACTCCAACAACTCCGAGGCTGTCATCAATTGCCTTGCAGCTTTTGCCAAATCAAGCATGAAGCGAGTGAATGGGGAGGATGGGTACAAGTAGCACACACACCCACACAGGGCACTGAGAGAAATCGATAGAAAATAGTGGAAAGAAAATAAATTAAATATAAATAATAGGAAAATATTAATTAATCAAGGTATAGCTATAAAATAGAGACCTGCTAAAGTACAAAACCATACAAATAACTCAGAAAGAACGTGGAAATTATTCCTAGTTCACATTAAAATAGAGAAAGATGGTTGTTAATTATTTTAAAATTGTTTCTTTAGACATTTCTTTGTTAAAAGCTTTTTTTTAATTGTTTCTTTCCACATTTCTTTGTAACAAACTTTACTAAAATTAAATAAAGTTCTTAAAATAAAGGCAAGTCAGTGTTATAGTATATAGTATATAGTATATATATAGACATATTAACCATATATTTTGCCGTCATAAACGTTCACTGTGAAGGCATAGGTGGCTTTTCCTTGAAATATATTTGGTTGCCAGCTTAAAAGTTAAACAAATATTTTTAAAATATTTAGAAAGAAATCATTTTCAACATAAATAAGTAAATTCATAAACCCATCACATATTAGCGATCTACAAAATACTTTATTCAAATTTTAACCATGTAATTTTATTAATTTAATACTTATTTCATTTTCCATTTAATTATTATTACTCTCAGTGTAGCCCCCGCAGCTATATATTACCTGCACCCCCCTTTAAATGGCGAAGGCGATCAACTAAAACCTTAATGCCAATGGAAACGTGAGAATGTCGCCGCCTCCAAGTTGAAGATGCACTTTGGGCTTCGCTTCAGCTCCTCTCTTTCCTCGCCTTTACTTCTTTTGTGAAGATTTTTATCGCCAAATTTCGTTTGGATTTTCCTTTTGTCGCATTTAGCTTGAAGGGCCAATGAAAAACTACGTGAAAAACTAACAAAAACGTGAGCGGAAAATTAAATAATTGAAAAGCTACTGCAAGCTGCAGCTTCTGCTGCTGCTGGAGTTTGGGGGGAAAGTGTGTGCGAAAAGGTCGATAGATAAATGCATTGTGATTATTCACTGGCTTAGCTTAAATGAAAACGAAATTGGCCATTGACCACTGACTGTCTGCCAATATATATATATATAAGTATATAGGTACTAAATCAGCAGTAGCAGCAAAATCAATAAAAATAAATGAAGACAAATATCCCAAGTACACACACACAGAAGCGAACATAAAGAAAAATAAAACAAAAAACGCCAAGATCTTCACGTTCTTTCAACTTGTCAATAAACGAGACAAAAAAAAAAAAAAGAGCACTCGCACAAATACCAAATAAATTTTTATTTAAAAGCAAATGTTTGGCTATGCAAACGGCGTGCCACCAACAGACAGAAGAGACTTGAATTATGGCAGCCAGAAGATGCGTTGACAAGACCAAAGGAAATAAAAAATAAAAAACAAAAAATATAAAAAGAGAAAAGAGCGGCAACCAGAAATTAAAGGCCCTGTCAATTGGCGCAACATCAAATAACGAAGGCGAACTTTACTTTTATATATATTTTTTGAACAAGTATATATATATTTTGATGTGGCTTCTTTCATGGGCTAACAAGCATCATGAAAGCGTGTCCGAAAGGGCTGCAGAAGCATTTGAAATGATGCGAGACTCTGGCTAAATAAATGTATGTAGACTTTCATGTTTTTGATCTACGAATGCATAAATTTTCTCAAGTTTTCTCCCGTCTTTTAATTGGACAGCGATTATCGAGTGGCTCAACATCGATTACATCGAATGATGAAGTAGAAAACTCTAAAAGCCAATTCAACCAAGGAGCGCAGCAATCAAGGGAGAAATATTACATTACAGTGCAAACACACACAAGAGCTAGCTTTCTATATGTCTTAAGAAGATGGTTGCACTGGGAGAAATGTATTATTAAGCAAGTTCTTATGTTTTTATTAGGGGTTAAGGGGTTTAGCAAAAACCTAACAAAATTATGTATTTATAAACTTCTAACTTAAATTTTAACTTTAAAACTACACAAATAAATATTAAATATTAGTAAATAAATAAATACTCCAATGAAACCTCTAATGAATGCTTTACCTAAATGGTTAAGAAACCTATAAAAACCCTCTTCTAATATATATTTATTTTATTTGTGACTCAAATTTCGCTCAAAAAAAACTAAGAAAGCGTTTAAAAAGAACTCAGCAACAATTTCTTACTCAAATTTCTTTATAAAATTAATAAAATCAAGCATTCTTTCTCCCTGTGTATCCCGTAAAAGTCGAGTTCACTTGTCTCTATTGAATTACCCCCAAAAAAGCCAGACAGCAATTGAACAGCGATTTTCAGAGCTGTGATTTCGCAACAAATAAACGACTATCATGATTGCAGCGATTGCAGCGAAATTGAGACTATATTCGTGTGACTGTTGCTGTTATTGTTGTTGTTGCCTTTGATTGATTTGCGCTTAGACATTAAATGCAATCAAAGCCAACTATATTTGTCCTGGCCACGCCCCAGAGGCACACCCAACGAAGGTGAACCATAAATCAGGCAAGAAAGCAAAAGACAACCATCCCAAGTCCCCCTAAACGAAACGAATCAATGTGAACAACACCTTTCGGAAACCTTTAAGGCGGCACACTGTATATCCGATTTAGCCTGGAAAAAAAATAGCACGCAAGGCCCCCAAGACGCTTATTAAATTGCCTCCCAGAGAAAGGGCCCAAATAAACAAGTCTAACAAAAAGAAAACAAACCTAAACAAAGCACAACAAGAACCTAGAACGTAGAACGTAAAACCTAGAACGTAGGCAAATAAACAGGCAGTCGAAGCGGAAGGAACTAACGGCTGAAAAACAAAAGCTCACTTCCGGCCACCTACTGGTAGTCCACCCCGTACTCCTTCGTTTTTCTATCGACTCCCACTTTGGGTTTATGAAATATAAATGAGCTTTTGCGAGCATTCAAACGGTAAGAAATCCAAAATTACACGCAATTTATGGATGTAGCAGGTGCAGGAAGTGGGCGTGGCCAAAGGGCCCATTAACTAAGCTTTAAAGAGCACGCGACAAAATAGAGGAAGGCACTGAGGGAAAATGTATTTGATTATTAATGGAAAATTCAATTCATAATATAATAATAAATATTAGTTGTAGATATTATATACCCGATTAATCGTGGAAAAAAATTGCATGCAAGTCCCAGAATAAATATTAATTGAAGATATTACAACAATAACAACATTTATTTAATGCAATATTTGTCGATGTTCAAAAATTCGTTACATCAAAGTTTACGATATTTTCGATGTGATATTGAGCGTGATATTTTTATTAATAAATGTATTAACACTACATTTGTGTTTTCCTCTCGATACACTCCATAGTTTTTTGAATATTTACATATTTAAATTTTTTTTCCGCCTGTGTATTAACGGGTTTACAGGATATGGGCGTTGTAGAGCAATTACCGTTAAGCGGATTGTAGTTTACACCCCTGTTATGCCATACAAAGAACTAAGCTAGAACTAAATGCTCATTCTTACGCTACGTTTTCATTTCATTCATTCCCATTCCGTGGAGCGTTATTGTTATGGCCTAGTAGTGCTGCCACTGCCACTGCCACTAGCTCTGCGCATTTTCACACTTGTAAATCAATTAATTCTACAGCTTATTGTTGTTACTGCTACTGCTACTGCCAAACGGTCACTGGGCAATGGTTACTTTGCACTGGACTACTGCCACCACCACCTGCTGGTTGGTCATTTAACCTAAGCGCCGGGCTAAGCTCAAAATACTCGACTGGCCAAGGATTGCGAAGCCTCTGCAATGCCCAAGCCCATGCCCGATGCCCCAAGCCTCATGCCCCATGTGGGAACCATTGTTTCCCCCCTTTTGTTGTTTTGAAAGCAAATTGTTGGCTGTAAATGTTGATTGTAGTCTGGGCTTTTCTGATTTGCTTGAGCGGCGACCGTTGAAATGTAATTAATACGTGGCCCACAACTTGGTACCACACACCCATTTATTCGGGGTCAATTGTGTGTAAAGGAGCCTCCGCAATGCGGCTGCCAAAGGGTAATTATTATGGCTAAATATGAAAAGGAACCGGGAACCTGAGGGAATTTTGGGTTTGGTTTTTTGGGGCAACAAGTTATTTACATTATTTCCGAAGGATGTTTCTTGGAAGAAGGGGTTTTAAGAGAGGTTTCTTTAATATAAAAGCTAGAAATATTATAAGAAGATTTACTTAAATTTATAGTGGAATTAAACTAGCTTTTTTAGGCATATTATATAGCTTTTAAGGTATTCATCTTATGTCCCTAGTAATATTTTCCTTATCCCAGCAGGCCTTTTAGTAAAAGTAATCGTTTGATGTTCACAAAATCTAAATCAATTTCTTACCGTCTGGGTGAGACGAGGAAATTTTGTATATTTTTCAATTTGGTCTTTATCGAAAAAGTTTTATGCAAATTTCAAGTATTATTCTCTCTAATTTGTATTAAATTGTATTAGGCCTACAAAATTCTCAATTTCGTTATACTATGGCTCAAAAATTACTGAAAGTCTCATCACCCGAAACCTTGAAATTTTCCAAAACGCAAAACTCTCAAGAAATTACCATATTCAATGTCTCCAAAGTAGATGTGACTTTTAAGGTGAGAAATAAGAACTAAAATAAATGCAACAATTTAACCTCCTTGATAGTTACAAAGCACCGTCTATGGCCGGTTTAATATGCGTCCCCGCTGGGGTGTCCTGAAGCCGAATGACTACACCCATGTCCTCATCACCATGTGCAAGGATGCAGAGCTCTCGAAAAAGGGCCGCGACAAGATTTTGGTCATCTGCATGATGGCGCCCATCAATGAGGTGGACTTTGATTCCACCGCCTCCTTTTGGCGCCACAATATCTGTTACGATCCGCGTGTGGAGAAGCATCCGCTCACCTGCCTGCCGGAGAACGATGTGGACGACGACTCCACGGCAGGTGATTGTGCTAGCAGCAGTGTGAAGGATCCCAAGGAGGCGAATCTGTGTAGAGCTCGCACTGTGGCCAAGCACTGGCGGTAGTAGTGTCAATTATCCCCCTCCGAAAACTGTTTTTCGGGGGGGACAGACCCTAATGGCTGCAATGACTAAGTAATTGGTTGGCAGACCCACTCACTACCTGGGCCTGGCCCTGGCCCCGGCCCCCTCTACATTGTTGATGATGAGCCTTCATTAAAAACCGACAGAGAGAGGAGGGAGAGCTTGGGTGTGTGTGTTTGGCATCAAGTGGCCCGAAGGATGCTCAAGCACACATCCTAGTAACATCGAGTGACTTGATAAAAAGGCATAAACTGTTCGGGGCTCCTGAGGGCATCCGTCTGGGGTAATTAGGAAGACGTTAACGAAGGCTTTTGAACCACCGGATATATTCACATCGATTGACATTCTGTTGGCGGGTCAAAACACAACAAAGGTTGTCCGGCAATTAACCAAACAGCAAATTTTGTAACCCGAAACCTTGAGCAATTAAAGGACCACCGAGCATTGTAGAGTCGAAAGTGGTGTCAAGGAAGCCATACTCCAAGCTTGTGGTTTCGGGTTCGTTATAAACTGGTCAAGAAAAATGTTTACAAAGTGAGTAAGGGTTTGGGTTAAGTCTTTAGTTTGCCCCAGAAATGATTAATATACTTATTTTAAAGGTCCCGTGCAGCTAGCTAACCTTTAATCGCCATGCTGTCTTCTAAATAGTATTTGCCAATGGGATATAACTAAGGAGCACTTCTTTATTATCGAAGTCAATGACAACCCTGTGCGCCTTCTTCTGCTGCACCTAAGCCACCTCCTTAAGGATTGCCTTCCTCAACCTGCATACTATCTGCCACTGCATCACCAGACCAAGGACCACAGCTTGATTTTCCTTGGCATACTCCTCCTCAACAGCCTGATGCCTGACCATGTGCCTCAACTTTCTCGGTCCCATCCACATGGAAACGCACATTATTCCCAACCGCATTAAGGAGAGCGTCTACATGTAGATAATGGGCCGCATGGATGTCATTGGCAAGATCTCGAACGGCTTGAACATCTAATTCCCCAAGTGCACGCTGGTCTTCTGGCTGGTCATCTGGAAGGGGTCTTCAAAACTCTGAGGTTTCAACGATTGCTGGATGAGCTGGTGCCGGAGGAAAAGGATCTGAAGAAGTGATAAGCTTCGGCGGCAGAGTGATGACCAGGGATTCTTATTCTTGAATTTAATTTGACAAAATATGTAAAATATATACAATATTTTACTAAGCAAATTAACAATTGAATAATTATATTTCCTTTTTCTTTCTTATACCCCAATATTTTCCTTTTAAATTCTTTAACTAAACTTAACATTTATCTCAGCAAACCTTCTCCTTAAATCCCTATCGCCTTCGTGTATCTTCCTTGGACTTGGCAAAAGCTTTTCCAATGGAAACTCAACGGTAACTAAATAAAGACATTTGGAAATTCCTGCTCTCTCTCTGCAAAAAGGCCAAAAGCATGAAAGGCACTCAGCCAGTAAATTAGGTTCATGTCTCAACTATAGTTTTGACCCGGAGTCGACAGTCGGAGTCCAAAAAGGGGCCAAAACAAACATTTCGTTCCGATGATGATGAAGCTTAAGGGGAGGGAGGCGTTGCCCGAAAAACTGGGCACTTGTTCTGCTTGAGCTGTGTGTGCGGTTGATGGTGGTGGCCAACGGCCCTGAACAATGGAGTAAATCATAGCCATGAAATATGTGCCAAGTGAAAAGACGGAAAAGCCAAGTCAAAGCCAAAAAAAACACACCTGGGCCTTGGGGGGGTCATAATAATGAAAATACCAAATACAAAATAGCCCAAAAGTGGGTGGCGAATGCTTCACCTTGTGCAATTGCAGTTTGTTTGCCGGAATTTACGAGCCGGCATTATCACAAAAACCAGACGTGACCACCAGAGCAAACATACAAATATTCTTATTGTCCCCTTTTATATACATTCTTTTTCTCTCACTGTTTGCCAAATAAAACACAAAAGAAAAAGACACAAAAACATATATATGTATATAAATATAAAAATGTAATAAAAATGCAGTACTCATGCGAGCGATAAAATTTATCCCCTGGAAAACCAAGGGGGCAAAAATCTCAGTCGTAAACTATACAATGACTTGGCAGTGTGCTTAACCCTTTGGGGACACTCACACACCCACAGTTCCCTTAGATTTTTCATGTTTTTACCTCGCATACCGCATGATTTAATGCGTAATTTTCAGGAGTTTGCAAAAATGTTTCAGATAATTTATCATATTTCCAGAGAACGAACTTTGAGCTGGGATTTCTCCTCTCTCGTACACACCTGCCTCTGGCACTTCCATTTTCCATCTAACAAATGGCTCCGAAAATGGAGGAAGGCCGGAGGGAGGCTGGAATTCGGTGACCACAGCTCATTGACATTTGAGATTTAGTGGTGAGTGGACACAAGTGCCAGCCATCGACCATCGCAGCGCGCAGCCTTAATTAAAATTTCCGCATTTTGCCCATGAAAAGCGTTGCCCGGAGAATAATAAGCTACTACCTCCTGGTGGTCGGTCTCGGTTGATAAATGTCCTGGGGATTGTCCAGGATTTTCACACACACACACACACTAACACAGGCATGGAACATTTTATGGAAATTGTTTTTTAGTTAAAGCGTAGTAGCTGCAATTTATTTGCATGGAACAAGAACTCTGCGGTAGCAAAGGAAATTTGGTGAAAATTACACAAAACTTTTTTGGATTAGATGTGGGTTGATGGTGGTGGAAGCACTAGGATGAAGTTTTTACTAGAGAGAGAGAGCGGGAAAAAAAGTACTATTGAACTTTTATTATGGCAAAAAGTGTCTTAAGGCTGAGATTTGGTTTACGGTCAAAACCAACTAAACTAACTAAATAAATAAAGCGGAAAGTTTTGGGCACAGCTTTGGGGCAGAGAGTTTAGAATTTTAGGGAACAGAACAAGGATTTTTCTAAAACAGTTTTTTACTATTTTAGGTTGTAAGGAGTTTGTAGAAATTGTTTTTAAAATTGGTTCTTAATGAAGTGAATATTTATAGTTGATAAAACCCTTTAAAATGTTTTTTATTCCAATTAAAATATATATATTCTTGTTCCCAAGAAAACCGTATCAGACATTCTACTGTCAGGGTTTTATTTTTTGTATCTTTAAAAAAACGGAAAAAACTTTTTAAAATACTCAAAATAATTGAGTTTATAAGAAAAAGATTAAGTCATGGAATACAGTAGACTTAAGAATTCTGTTCAGCGATAAATAGAACGGTAATTCGTTGAGATTCTTTAGATTCGTGATCATCGAAAACGATATTCAAACTCATTTAGGTTTACAAAAAAACACAGACATTTTGGAGCAAAACAGACTTCAGATTAGTGACTAGCAACCTTTTTATATTTCCAAATACTTTGTAAATAATACACCACATTTTTAGAAACAATAAAACTCGATTTATTTATCAGTTTCATCCTCTCAAAACCCTATAACTTAATTCTGTGTGATACAAAGTTGCTAAACTTGTTACTTGCAGTTTGATTTTCGAAGCCATGTGAAAATTACTTTTCTTAATTAAAAATTATCAAACTTTTTCCATGCTTCTCCTCCGGCTGAGCCAATATGATTGGAATGCAATATGCTTACACAGACTCTGGGCTACTGAGAGCTCACATCAAACTATCCAATCCCACCACCCCCAACCTCCTCTGAAAGCAATTAAAAATGTAATGCATATTCTGGCCTTTGATTTAAGTTTTCCCCCGCTCAACCTCAACCCCAGCTTCGTGAAACATTCTTGGTCTTCAATTTGTGCCCGCTGGCTTTTCCCGGACCTTCATTCCCAAGCCCAAGCAATGTCAAATATTTTGGGTATTTATGATATGAGAAATATTTGCAATTTATGCAAGTGAAGCCAAAACTGAGTTGATATTAATTACCCAAGGCAAGGCATTTGACTTGGACTTTACCAGCACAAAACTGGCAGGTAATAAGCTCAACTTCAGTATGGATTTATCAAGATGCACTTACACACACACGCCGCACGGAGAGAAAATAAAATAAATCAAAAATGTGTGACCAATAAATCAAGAACAAAATCAGCTTAGAAGAAAATCAAGATTAATTGCTCTCAATTGCTTTGGCAACAAAAAACGGAAAAACACAGTTGCAGGAAGTGAATTCCATTCAGATTGTCACAAATGCAAAGGCATTTAAGCTGAATTTTATAGTTTTTAGATGGAGAAACAAGACATTGTCTAGCTAATATTGTGGCATTTATTTTCAAAGCAAGTGTTCATGACATTTATTTCTTTTCAACACCCCCACAATAAATCAAATCTTTCAATTAATATTTATGGCAGGAATATCAAGTTTTCAAGTTCCAATTAGTGGAAGCTCCACCGGAGTTTGATTGATTTGCAGGTGCAGAGATGACCCCTCACTGTACAGTTTTCTTCTTGTAATTTGTCGTCTCATCTGGCAGGCCCCCCTGTGTGTGTTCTCTGGGTTTTCCATTTCCATTTTTGCCCCTTTCCTTCAGCCATAACTTAGAACAACACTTTGAAATGCAACACATGGCTACTGCAGCAGCAGCAGAGATTTTCTGCCCGTTTTTCCCGTGTTTTCGCTCTTGATTTTCCCCGCTTGTGCTTCGTTTTATCTTTGAGTTTCTTTTGCCTTTCGTTGCCGCCGCCTTCCATTTGCTACAATATCCTTTCTGCCGTTTCAGCGTTCTATTTTTATCCCCTGTTCAGTCTCTCTCTCTCTCTCTGGGGTTCGTTCGCATTATCACCCGGCGGAAGGATGGGGGATTTCGAGTACCAAGTACTGAGAAGCGGGAGAGAGAGAGTTGTGGATTTGTCGTAATTGTGTATGGAGTGTGTTCTCGTCCATCCCGGCAGCTCTGGCTACCTCTTTAATAAAGTTTCCTCCGTCTCCTATCCTCCTCTTTGCTTTCTGTGCGTTTATTTCCCTTTTTCTTTTTTCCCCTGAAATGCCGTTGAAGCGGGACACCCCATGCTGTGCATTTGACGACGGGCTCTGTTCTTTACAGAGCAAAAAATATATATACAGTGCCGCTCAACTGAATAGGTTTGACTTCTTTTTTAGACTTAGAACATAATAT
>JAEIIH010027730.1:0-14967 GCA_018904745.1 Drosophila orosa
TATGGATTAAGTTATCTTCTTAAAGGAATACTCTGCCGTGAATTTACCAGTTTGAGAAATAAGAAAAAGTTTATTAAATTTTATATTTTTAAATCGATCCTTAACAAACAGAGTGTTGTCCAACACTAGTTAGAAGAGTACTGCACAACGCCGGACAGCTGTTGCTGCTATCGATAGCCAGCTCTAAATTCGACCCTAGTGCTAACCAACACTGACAGAAAAATATGTAAACAAAACAGAGAGAAAATTGCAGAAGTTTCGCGTAAAAAACCTTGAAAAACCCACAAAAACGGGGTTACAATAGTGCAATAAAGTGCCACAGAGTGCCGACCAAACTATAAGAACGAAAGTGCACCGAAAAAGTAGTTACAGCTACGTCAGTGAATGAAAAATCCATAGATATCCGATCACAATCGCATCGGCAGCAAACTGTTGACCCCGCCGACCCCACCGTCAGCGCCACAACCACCCCCACCCCAACCGCCGCGGAAAGGGGGCACTGTGTGACATACATGCGCGTGTGTGTGCGGCGCAATCAACGCCCCCAAAACCCCAAACAGAACTGTCCCGATTCGTCATCGATTTACGGCGGAGCCCAAAGCCAAACAACAATGCGACTCCGCTGAAAATTGGACAAATTGAAAGCCCCGAAACCCAGCGCCCCTCTCTGATTGAAATCCAAGAGAAGCGTAAATAACTGATTTCTGTTTCGTCAGTACCGAAAATGCGCAATACCTAGGCCCTTGGGAAGGGAAATAGGCAAACGGCAACGGGAAACGAAGCTCTACTTGAACGAAACAAAGAAAAGAACGGATCTGCAGTGTTGTCCAGGATGGACGATAATCTGAGCACCAAGAGCTCCGAGTCCTCGATAACAACCAGCGGCGAGTACGAAATAGTCACGGACAGCAATGTGGCCAGTCCCACGGAGCACGGACCAAATCCAAGGGTAACCAGCCAGGATCCGAAGACTTCTATGGCGGATCATCAGGTGAAGCAGCCGCCCACATCGCTGAGTGCTTTGGCTTTGTCCTCGCCGGAGGGCGGTGGCGATCGCTCGCCCACACTGGACATGGCCCACAATCGCAACCTGAGCGACATGGAGCACGAGATGACGGACGCGCTGAGGGATCTGGAACTGGAGCGTGGCGTAGGTGAGTACAGAGCGAAGTAAACTGTAAAACTGAAAACTTAAAACGGAAAACTGAGGGCCGTAGCAGCCAGCACCTCAGTCACCAGCTGTGCACACAGCAGAGCGGGTGAGAACAACGCTCAGAACTGTGGAAGCCGCCATCGCCAACGCCATTCGATATAACTATTAGCCACTAAGCCCGCCAGCTGCAATCTTATCTGGCAAAGGCCTCAGTGTTACTGTTGCGCTGTCATGGAAACAATCGACAAACAAGCCCCATAACATACGCACGCACACCCCAACTGAATTCCGTTCAATTTCTTAATTTTTTGTATCGGACGGGCAATTGTCAATTAACATATTTGCTTGCAGCCGCCGTTGGTGGGGAGAAGAGCTGCTCGCAATCACGTCTCCCAAGTCACCAGCAAAAGTCCCTGACCTTGCCATTGACAGGCTCCAGCGGTAGGTCTGTTGTCGATCCGGAGATGCGTTTCCCATGCACTCTGTTCTCGCCCAAGAGCGAGGAGACACTGGACGATGCCTCCAGCTCGAACAGAGTGGGCCATTCGGTGTTCTACGACTGCATCGATGCGAGTCCCGCCTGCGTGGAGGAGAAGCAGGATGCCATGAAGCCGGAGAAGCCGGGCGACACCACCGACGAGGAGGGTGAGTTGGCACAGCAACAAAGAACTCAATTCCTACTTAAGCATCGCTTAAATTAACTCTCAACACAGTTTCAGAGATCGATCAGGGCTGCACCATATTCTCGGGAGTCACCTACCTGGGCGCCGCCAATATCAATGCGCCCAAGTCCGAGGGCGAGGTATATCGCATCATGTGCGAGCTTAACAGTGGCTCCAAATCGGTGGGTCTCAAGATCACCGTCAGCATTCCCAACTGCTCCGATGGCCTGGTGGTGTGAGTAGAGTTTTGCCATCCCCTTGAGTGACTCACTAGTGAGCCTTTGCTTCCTTCCAGCCTGCACGATGCGGAGAGCAATACGATTATTGCCACCTACGAGATATCCAGCATCATACTGTACTATCGAGGACCCGTGGACACGGCGGAGAATGGCTGCTTCGCCTTCACGTGGCTGCACGGCGATGCGCTGTTCCAGTGCCATGTTTTTCGTTGCCATATCCCCGAGGCGGTCAACCAAGTCAGCGGTGAGTCAGAGCTTACAAGCATCGCTTGATTGTGTGATTTAATTGATTTATTTTAAACCCTCTCGATCGCAGCCTGCTTCCAGAAGGCATTCCAGACGTATCCGGCCAGCATGAGTTGCAGTCTAAACTCGGCCGTGGACATGGCCAACTCGGTGACGTCGGATGTGAGCGGCAATCCCCTGAACACGGCCGGTTACGAATTTATCGTATCGCTGGAGATACGCGAGCGGGTGGCCAAGAATTCGTATGCCGCCGTTCCTCGGGATCGGGGCTGCTTCAAGCTGCGGGCCAATACGGACAAGGAGGTGTGCATCACCGTCAAGCAGACGCCCTCGAACATCCTCCAGCCATTGCATATCGAGCGCTGCTTTGGCGTTCTGGTGGCCCCCGGAAAGTTGGTGGTGCAGAAGGATATGCATCTAATCGACATGCATAGCATGGGATACGTTTTGCCAGCAGCAGCAGGAACGGGTGGTGTTACCGCCGAGGCGGATAGCAACTCGCAGCAGAACTCCGCGCTGCCGTATGCCATTCGAGCGGAGTGGAAGGCCCAGGAGAAGGCCTTCGAGCAACTGAACCTTGAGTCGTCCAAGACCAATCTCACTGTGGCCGTCGATATTGTGATGCGCCGCATCCAGGAACCCGTTCGATTCGTCATCGAGACCCCAGTGACCATCCAGTCGGCCAGCGAGATGCGCATCATGGACCACTTCATGTCCAAGCGCCCGATGACGCTGCGCTTCTACTTGCACCTCAAACGCACCGACGAGTCCAACTGGAAGGTGAACAGCATCGATCCCTCGGAGGAGATCACCGAGCAGCCGGCCGCCAGCCAGCAGAGCTCCTCCTCGCTGCTTAAACTCGGCATGAATAATCTCTCACGCATTGTGCGCAGCTCGTCCATAGCCTCCATCGAGGATGATTGCCCCACGGACTACAGCAGCGATGGGGATGAGCCGCTGCTCAGTGGCACTGGGGAGGTGTCCAAGGATTGCTCACAGGACACCCTGGACGAGTGGGATCCCATTCTGCGCGAGTGGGATGGCGAGAAGAGGCCCAAGAACCTCGCTCCCCTTGTCCGCCTGGGTGTGCCGGAGGCGTTGCGCGAGAAGATCTGGCAGAAGCTGGCCAATGTGGAGGGCAGGCTGGAGATGAACGACATGTACAAGATTCTCATCACCAAGGTTAGAGGGGTTAAAACTCATGGAAAAGCTTCAAATCTAATTGCAAATTCACTTAAAGGAAACCAAATGCGAGACAGTTATTCAGCGGGACATCCATCGCACTTTTCCGGCGCACAAATGCTTCAAGGAGACGGGCGGCTCGGGCCAGGATGCCCTCTTCAAGGTGTCTAAGGCCTATGCGGTGCACGACAGCGAGGTTGGATACTGCCAGGGCCTCAGTTTCATTGCCGCCAGCCTGCTGCTTCACGTAAGTGAAGGATTTCCTAATTATACGGCGCTTAGATAACACTAACCTCATTGCAGATGCCCGAGGAGGATGCCTTTTGCGTGCTGGTGGCCCTCATGTACGACTATGGGCTGCGTGATCTGTACAAGGCGGGCTTCGAGGTGCTATACCTGCGCCTGTATCAGCTGGAGCGCCTGATCAAGGACCAGCTACCCAGGCTGCACGAGCACTTCACGGCCTGCGGCATTGAGACGCACATGTACGCCTCCCAGTGGTTCCTCACCCTGTACACGGCCCGGTTCCCGCTCTGCTTTGTGTTTCACGTGCTGGACGTGTTCCTGCTGGACGGCTTGCCGGTGCTCTTCCAGGTGGCCGTGACTCTGCTGTCTATCTGTGAGTCGGATCTGCGACAGCTGGACTTTGAGGGCATTCTGAAATACTTCCGGGTGACCCTGCCCAAGAAGTGCCGCAGCTCCAGCCAGGCCCGCAAGGTGATGAAGCAGGCCTGCGAGCGGAAGATCAAGAAGCTGAAGCAGTACGAGGAGGAGTTTCTGCTAAAGAAGCAGCACAAGGAGCGGCTGGAGAAGGAGGCACAGATCTACGAGAGTCGCTTCGGGGAGGAGCGACGCAAGCTGCAGGCGGAGATCGAGGCCCTCGGCCAGCAGCTGTCGACCGCCAAGGAGCGGGCCGTGGAGAAGGAGAAGAAGCACACGGGCATCATACAGGAGTACAAGCAGATCATTCAGCGCCAGGAGCAGGACATGAACACGCTCAGCGAGACGCTGGGCAAGGTGATGGTAAGTGTACGCCAGAAATTAAGAAAAAACTGTGTTGTAATGCAACTTTCCTCCTTCAGCACACGGTTTCCAAATGCCAGGATTGCCTGCAGCAAATTGACGGCGGCAATGACAACGCCAGGTCTTCGGATGGCTTTAGTTCCATGCGGCAAACGGATGCCATGCGCAATGCCAATGAGCCGCCACTGGGACCACTCGATCCGCTCAACGCCGCCTCGCAGCGCATCCGCGAACTGGAACTGGAGCTGGCGCAGGCCAAGCTGGCCCAAGTGGAGGCGGAGTGCAAGAACCAGGACCTCAACCATCAGCTGAGCAATACAATCACCGAATTGCAGACCAACAACCGCAACAGCTGGCAGCCGTGGCTATCAAAGACCTTCAACTCGCTGCAGGAGAAGGTAACAACCCGTGGCGCCGGCCATCGGGACAACGGCAGTGGGCCCACATTCCAGTCATACATGGGCCAGGCACCCACGACCCTCAGCGAGGCCAGCTCCCCCAGCGGCAATCAGGTAACCTAGCAGGATAGCACCTTGACTTGCAGTTTGTGAACATATTTTTAGTTTTCTATAATTAAGTTCTGGCTATTCCCTACGGAAGGGAGCCGAGAGTTGAGCTCGAGGAATAGCCAAGCATTGCTTACCATTGTTTAATTTATATACGCGCGCATATCCCACACCACACACCTCACACCATGACATACATAACGAATCTTTATTTAGTTGACTCCCCACCAGAGCATTGACCCTGCCTGCTGTTTCTGTTAGCGCCTGAACATTGTTTTCTTATTATTTTTATTGATATTTTGTATTTCTGTTGCAAAAATAAAACCAAGCCCAATATGTATATATATATAGCATACTAAATCCCGATACTTTTGATTCCTAAACGGCTGCCCAGGAGTACAAGACCTTTGCCTTTGCCTCGGTGGGCGGTTCGCCGAAGTTGCCCCCTAAATTCCAGGCCACCAAGCTGCGTAATAGCATCGACAGCCTGCGGAATATTGTAGTGCCGCTGGACACGGGCAAATCCCTGGCCGAGAATCTCAAGCAGCAGCTGCAGCAGTAGGATGCGTAATAGAGATGTAGGTGGCTCTGGATAGCAGACAGTCCTACGGCATTGACTATGCCTTGGTATTATTTATCATCATATTCGTCTATATACAAATCTATATAAGCAAATGTGCATTTTGATTTCCATATATAAGCGAGTACTCGAGTTTTCACTATTATTTTGCACCTTTGAGGCACACCAAAGAGCCATTGCAAGGACCTTATAATATATACATAGATGCATAGCGTTCATACATATAAATTTCCCTATACAAGCAATTTTGAAGGCGTCAAAATTAACCCCATCTCGCTAGCACAAAGTTGAGAGCGTACAGATTTGAAAGTATAATGGCGTTACTCATCTTGTTATTATTAAGGTCCTTGGCCAGTGCATGTCACACTGTATCTTCAAGGTCTTAGCGCAAGTGAACCTCTCCCACAGTTTGATATGCATTGGTGCTAAATGCTACACGTATAACGCTAAACCGGAATAAAAGTAACCAATAAAATGCTAACTATTAACGTAATTATTTATTACCATTGGGCGGTATGTATATATATAATATAGAATACAAATGTTGAGACCTGTTCGCTGGTTCAATTTGGTTTAATTGAGCTGGGAAGGGATATTTAAATATTAACTGAAAGTTTATTTACTTTTTATATTCAAAAGTTTTTTTTAAATAGGGTTGTGAACTGAATCAAAGAGCCACTATAAACGATTTAATATTTATAACAAGAATGGAAGCTAACTTTGGGAAACCGAAATTTCTATACCTTTGCTTTACGAAAATCGATCATAACTCAGCCAAAAATACACTTAATTTCCAATCGGAAAGCAATTCATTGATAATTTATATTAGAAAAGTAAATCTGCATAGTGAATTTAAAAATTTAGAACATTAATATTTTTAGCAATTTTTGACAATTTTAATGCTGTAACCCCTTGCATTTTTTTTTTCAAAAAATTGTCTAAAATTTTTGGTTTTTAAAAAATAGCCAGAAAGACTCTCCTGTTCATGCTGATCATGAATATATATAGTTTATAGGGTCGGAAATGACCCCTTCACTGAAAAGCCAGCTTTAGACTGAAATTACAATACCCTGCAAGGGTATAAAAACAGTAAATAAAATAATTAAAAATAGTAAATAAACTATACAATTTAAACTAAACCAATTCCAGCACATTAAAGCAACTTAAACTAGGAACAGATCTATATAACTGTGACCAGATCCCGACCAGAATCACACCAGGCTTTAATACTATCGTTCCACTCGGCTGTTCCTTCACGTTCCCCTCATCTATAACGATCGCTTTCTCAGATGAAGAACAACCGCTGCATGCCCTCGGCTCTTTTCTGTGGCGTGGACACCGCCATTGCAGCATAGTTCATCAGCAGGTCAGCCGACGAGCTGCGCTGGATGAGACGTCTCCGGCCACCCGCTGCCGTGTTGCTAAAGGATCGGCTCCGTACATGACTTCGGTGACGGCGCTTGGGTCGCTGGGCAACGGCCCCGAAGCAGGACACCTGCTGCTCCGCCTCGCTCTCGCTTTCGCTGTGATTCGGAGGCGGTGGCGTCTCCTCCACTGTCATGTGGGACTGGAGCGTCTGTTTGGAGTGCTCCTCCGACTCCCTGGTTATGGTCTCTGCCGAATCACTTGCCTCGGCAACGGTCAAGCGAGCCCGCTTCCCCACACTGTAGCTAGAGGGATCCCTGGACAGCTCCGAGCCAAAGTTGCTGCTACTCCTCTCGTGGGGAAGATTGGTGCCATAGCTCAGAAAGTCCGGATATGGAAGATGCAGCTCATCGACGGTGAAGGCCTCGGGGGAGGAGAATGTGTGCCGCAGCCGCTGGACCCTGTAGCCCCGTCCGGGCGGCACCTGCTGGACCACCAGCCACGATCGCTTCAGGTACGTGTGCTCCGTGCAGTTGCTGCCTATCTGCTGGTCCTGGTCCTGGTTCTGGTTCTGGGTGGAGGTCACCAGACTGCCGACCGTCGTGGAGGGCAGGCCTAGAGTGAGTGAAATGCTGAGGGAGTCGTCGACACCCTGGGTGCACTCATCCGCCGTGCTACCGGGCGTCGTGGCTGGCCGACCGGCTGCGGGTAGTTCACCCCCAGCGGGTAGCGGTGTCGGGCCCGTTGAAACCCCCACGGATTGGAGGCGGACCCCTGGCTCCTTTGCTGCCGCGAGAGACGAGCCTGCAGCGCCTGCAAGTGGGACTCTGTGGGTAAGTTAGCGACTGCAGGGCGGGATCGGGGAATGGGTTCTGGGTCTGGCACCCTCAACTACCTACCACAAATGGCCGTGGCCAGGAGCATCCGCTGGGCCATCGTCTGGACCTGCTCCGCATCCTCGTTGGTGTCCGTGGCGGCCACAGCGTGGGTCATAGCAGCCGCCGACGTACTGGGCTGTTCTTGATCTCTGTCCAAGCTGCAGCTGCGATGGAGCGGCAGCACGGATTGCATGGTGCAGTTACTGGGGGCGCGACTGCAGCTTCGATCCCGTGGAGGCGGACGACGAGCGCGCCGCTGGCGCCGTGGTTCCCTCAGTTCCTGCTGCATCCCCACCTTGATCACCTCTTCGTAGTCGGGCGGAGCTTCGTAGCTGGGCGGCTCATCGGGCGTGCGATCCTCGTCCTGGCGATCCAGCAGCTCACTGATCGTCTGCAGGTGGCTCTGAAGCTCCCGCTGGTGGCGCGCCCTCACACCCATCCTGTACAGGATCACCATCCAGCCGGAGAGGACGCCGAAGATGCCCAGCGTGCTGATGATGAAGATGCCCGTGGCCGTCTTAAGGTCCGGATACTGGTCCATCTTGGGGAAGTAGTAGTTGGGCTTGTGGGAGTACCAACGCCGGTCGTGATGTAGATGCGCCCAGTCCTCCTCGCAGGAATCCGGCTCGTCGCTGCCATCACCGCAATGATCGAAGCCATCGCAGTGCAGGCGGATGGAGATGCAATGGTTGTTCCCGCACAGGAACTCCGAGCCGATGTAGCAATCTAAATTAAGGAGTTTCCATTAAAAGAATGACTAAAAGATATCTTTTGACCCTCCCAGCACACTCACTCAAATAGTTGAAGACGCTGTAGACGATGGCCAGCTTGGAGGACATGCCAAATACACCGCGCAAGCGAATGTAGTAGCCAGCAAGGATGGGGGCCACGTGGCTCTCCTTGCTCAGCCCATTGTTCGGCCACATCACGTTCTCGATCTCCACGGCATCGGAAGTGGTGCCCTGCCGGATGGTCAGCTCTGAGCGAGCGGCCATGCCATAGAAGTCCTCCACGCGCAGCGAGATATGGGTCTTCATCATCATATAGTTGTTGCCGGGCTTAATGATCCAAATGCAGTCGAAGAGACGGACATCCGTGGCATTTTCGATCATGTTCATCATAGTGATGGCGCCGCCAGGTCCACTGACCATTCCACCGCAATCTGAGGGGAAATTTAAAGGAACTAATGTAAGTTTAAATATAATATTTATATTCTTGCGGATAGATTTTAATAGAACCCCCTTTATTCAACTCTTTCATCATTATTCCCCGTATGTAACTCTTCAGAATCCCTGTTACATTCTAAAAAAAACCTGCCCCAACAATGCATAACCCACTCATCCCCTTTCTTGGCTTATACTCGTATGTAAGCAAAAAAACCCTTTGGGCAATGATCCAAGAAATCGATTGCCTTACTCAACAGGCCAACCCACAACAGTCACCCAGTTTCCACTTCAACGCCTTGCATTGACATTGATATTCGTCAAGAGTCCCAGCCTTCCGCCCATTTGCTCTGCCAAAATCAATATGACAATTGCCTGCAGACCTTCAAGTGCCCAACTAATCCGGCAATTATTCCCGTGTCACTATTCACAGACAAAGAAACTAAAGATACAAGCCACAATCTAGTGCCTCCTTCTTATAAGATAGAAATAATATCACTAAGAAGATACAGAAGCTATGAAAGAAAGTATTCAATAAGTAACGTAGACTATATGTTTAATTTAGACTCTTTTTCAATTGATTTAATAACCCCTTTTTCCCATATAAACTCTAAGAAATGTCACCAGAGTATATGTAACTCACCTGTATAGGGCACCAGTCGTTCGTCCTTCAGCTGCTTGGACGAAACAAAGCTCACCTCGGCTCGAAAACCCACTCCAGTGGCTGAATTCCCTCGGAACTGCAACAATAGTGACTTTCCGGTGCTCACTGTGATTGGTGGCCGGAAGTGCTCACCCGTATACGAGTCCAACATCTGGCCATTGGAGTCAAAAATCTCCAGGGTAGAGGCCAGGCCCAGCTGGAAGTCGGTAAAGTCCAGCCGCACCTGGCAGTTGTCCGCCTCGCAGGTGAGGATGTGCTCGATGCCATAGTCCCGGGGATACGGCATGGGGAAGTACGGCGTGGAGATCACTTGTGGCAGGTACTTAGCGTTCCCATTGCCCACAATGGACTGCTTGGGGGAACCGCTTACTATCCGTACGTTACCTATTTCGAGGGATACCTTGGCGTCACTAATTAATCCCCCATAGAATCCCTCCAAACTTACGCTCTGAGAAGTACTGCAGGGAAAAGACATGGGCATTGGTGGCCCTGTAAAAGAACTTGAGCTGCAGTGTCCTCGTCTTACTCCGGAACACCTTGCCATCGCCGCAGAACTCCTGTCCCGAAATGGTGGAGTCGTAGGGTGGCTCCGAGAACTGAATGTGCTCGCAGGGACACATGCTGGACTTGCTGCCGCCCGTGTTGCCGCAGCTCTTGGAGAAATTCGCATAGGTGAATGTCACCCGGATGACGCACTCGGCACAGGTGACCAGCTCCAGGCTGCACTGGTACCACACGTCCCCCGCCACCGCATCGTTCTTGTAGCCCAGCGACGAGCTCTGCTGCAAAGTGTTCGATGCTGATCCTGGCGAGAATCACTGGCGAAATCAAACACACTCACCCGATAGGCCGTATAGCTCACATTCCGGGCGTGCAGCTCGCCAGCCGGACTGCCCAGCTCGAGGAAGTGCCGTCGCCCATCCCAGTGATTGCAGATATCCAGGTCCCGGTAGCTGTTGCTCGCAGGATACGCTGCTCCTGGCGAGGGCCAGTAGAACAGGCAGAAGATGTAGGCCAGCAGGTAGCCATAGCCCAAGATATGGGCCAGCATGGATAGTAGGTGCCTCCGATCCGGATCCTGGTCCCCTTCCGCTCGAATATTCGCCGTGTGCGGTGCCGCTCAGTGTTGTGGCACGACTGTGGCCGCCACATCGCTGGCAAATGGCAAATCCAATAACGGCCGGACCTAGAAGAAGCCGCACAAGTGGGCCGGCCGCCTGCCGGTCCACGTAACGTGTCGGGCCCACCCTCGCCTCGACTGGGTTAAAGACCTCTTGAGTTCGGTATAAAAAAATACATTTATTTGAAATTTTTCTTCCGTTTTAAACGTTTCGGGGATGTGGTTTTGGGGTTTTTGCGTCTCGCAGAGACAATGAACAGTGATACATGCATCGAGGACACAATACAGTTAGCCTAGGACATGCACAGCTACATGGACAAATGGAAATATCGTAGTGTATGGTGACGAGGACGAGGCTTCGCCTAGTGGCTCCCTAGAGGTGCGAGGCCTTCGGCTCGGACTGAGCGTCGGATAGTCACTTGGCGGCGGCGGCGTTCTTGGCCAGGGCAGCTTCCAAGTTCTTGGCCAGCGTGTCCATGAACTCGAACGTCTCCTGGTAGTCCTTGCGCTCCACAGCCTTAATGCTGCCCTTGATGCAGATGGCCAGATCCTTGGTCATGGCACCGCCCTCGATGGTGTCAATGCAGACCTGCTCCAGGGTCTCGGCGAACTGCTTCAGCGGCTGGTTGTTGTCCAGCTTGGCGCGGTGCAGCAGGCCGCGGGTCCAGGCGAAGATCGATGCAATGGGGTTGGTGGAGGTCTCCTTGCCCTGCTGGTAGAAGCGGAAGTGGCGCGTCACAGTGCCGTGAGCGGCCTCTGCCTCCACGGTCTTGCCGTCGGGGCACAGCAGGACGGAGGTCATCAGGCCCAGAGAGCCGTAGCCCTGGGCAACGGAGTCCGACTGCACATCGCCGTCGTAGTTCTTGCAAGCCCACACGAAGCCACCCTCCGACTTCATGGCATAGGCCACCATGTCGTCGATGAGGCGGTGCTCATACCAGATGCCCGCCGCCTCGTACTGCTTCTTGTACTCCTTGGTGTACAGGTCCTCGAAGATGTCCTTGAAGCGGCCATCGTACTTCTTGAGGATCGTGTTCTTGGTGCTCATGTACAGCGGCAGCTTGCGGTCCAGCGCGTACTTGAACGAGGCGTGGGCAAAGTCCACGATGGAATCGTCCGTGTTGAACATGCCCAGGGCAACGCCGGCGCCCTTGAAGTCGTTGATCACCTCCTCGATGACCTGGCCGTCATTGCCCCTCCAGGTCATGGTGAGCTTGCCAGGTCCGGGCACCACATAGTCCACAGCCTTGTACTGATCGGCATGGGCATGGCGACCGATGACGATGGGCTGCTGCCAGCCGGAGACGAGGCGGGGCACGTTCTTGCAGATGATGGCCTCGCGGAAGACGGTGCCGCCGAGAATGTTGCGGATGGTGCCGTTGGGCGACTTCCACATCTTCTTCAGCTTGAACTCCTCCACGCGCTTCTCGTCGGGCGTGATGGTGGCACACTTGATGCCCACGTTGTACTTCTTGATGGCCTCGGCGCAGTCGATGGTCACCTGGTCCTCAGTCTTGTCACGGTACTCGATACCCAGATCGTAGGTGTGCAGCTCGATGTCCAGGAAGGGCAGGATCAGCTTGTTCTTGATCGAGTCCCAGATGATGCGGGTCATCTCGTCACCGAGGACATCCACCACGGGTCCGGCTTTAATCTTCTGGGCCATCTGTGAGCGAGAGCAAACCGGCGGCAATGAGGACTTGGAGGTGGGAAACGATGGTTCTTATTAGCTACATTTATATATATGTATGTGAGGCGAAAAGATGGTTTGCAGAGGGCGTGTCTGAACACTCACCTCGCTCAAGCTAGGATCATCCATGGGAATCTTGAGTAAACTGGGTTGCTAGACACACAGGCGAAAAGTGAGTGACAATGATTGAAATGGCAGCCAGCCAAAGCAAAGTGAACTTTGATCCGGATAGATGGAGGCAGGGTGGGTCGATTTTTTTTTGCTTTTTTGGGTAAGAAATGAGCTTAAACACGGATTTCTTTTTAATGATTGTATGGGAGCTGAACTTTGTACTCTTACAGCTTAAAGATTCTTAAAAAATATATTATTATAGATTATTTTTAAGACTCATATGAGCTTTGGTTTATATTTTTTTAAATAAGCTTAAAAGTAGGTACCCTAAGACCGGAGACAGGATAAGATGCGTAACGCCCTATGATTATTTTGTCTTTGCATTTTTTTTTACATATTTACTCGTAAAAAATCAAAACATTTAAGTGTCTTAACCAGCGGAGGGCACCAGATCTAATGGTTTGAGCAGCAGCTCTGCCAGCTGCCTCCGAAAAAAGATAACGGTTTAAGCGGCGTGAGCAAATCGAGTCACGGCGTGCCCTTCGCTGGTCTTAGCTACAGAGAAATATTTAATATTTTTTGTAGTATTAATTATATTAATTATGTATTATTTTCTTAGATGCAGACTTTATCCCTTATATGTGCATTGCTATTGCTATTTTTTATAAATAGGCCATACCGTATTATAGAAAAGAAAGTATTTCTTTAATTTTTAAATAAAAAATCCTATGGCTTATTAATAAGTGGCATGTATCCAATATGCACAGTACTTCCTTCAGATAATAAAGTAAAGTTTACTTAGTAAACCAAACCCTTTGTTCTTCCTGTTCAATGATCTCTCAACAAAAACTACCCTAAAGATTATTTTCTCGACCCACCCGGTCCCGGATATTTGGACAGTACAGGAAGATACATAGATAGGGCGTCGGAAAAAGGGCGACGGGTGAACCTACCATGGCGCTGCTGGCGAAATTCGCCCGGAATACGGCGCGGATGAGCTGCGGCTGCCGGTGGACCGACGTCATCAGAGCTGCGGAGCGGCGCACGGCAAACATTTTACAACTTGCGGATTTTTATGAATGAATTGGGTGAGGACTGGAAACGAGAGACGAAATATTCAGCTTTGTCACCAACAAAAAACAGAACGAAACTGACACTGAAAGCCCGGCATTAAGCGAAAGTCTCCGGACAAAAACTGTGCAGGCGGCCGGCGCGTCGTAGCTGTAACTGATGATTGTGCCGTTATAAGCTGCAGTCTCTCTCCGGACGAATGTTGCGCAATCGGCGTAATCACAACGTACTAAATGCCCGCACTGATAAGATTTAGCTGACGGACTTTGATAAGCTGCTCTCGCAACCACACTTGGCGCATAAAGTACCAGCTTTTAATTATTATTGTCAGCTTGTAACAAAGAAAACAAACACTCTGCGTTGCACTTGTAATCGTTATCGTCAGCTGGCTGCTCAATTAGTTTTGCATTGCGGGTGGCAGCCTCGCTCTCACTCACTCTCTTTCAGGCTCTCTTTTAATTTCTCCCACTCGCAACTGTTGCTATTATCAGCAAGCAAATAAAAAAAAACTTTTCCACTATTCGAAAGCATAAGCCGGGGCCAGCAGCTTTTACGCAGAGTTCAGGGCCGACTTGATAATTTCACAATAGGCGCGTGCTGTGCATAGAATTTATGCTTTTCTCTCAACTTTTTTACCAGCTGACCGGCATATCGATAACGATAGCCGGCAGTGATGGCACTGTGACAGGTCAAAGCTCGGAATATTTTTGAACTCTGGCGCCATGGCAGAGGCTCGCTCTGATTATCTCGAGATGTCTGCAGCCAGCGCTCCTTATCTTTTCCAGTCAATTGTATAACTAATCGCAATTGCGTGATTCTTTTTTTGTGTTGATTTCTTTTCTTGATTCAATTAAAATAATGAGAGCGTTTAGCTTTGATTCCAGAGATTTTCAAAAGTGGGATAGCCACCTTCTTCAACTAGTTAATTAGCATGCCCATGGTGGCGCGATCGCGCATCACGCCATAGTTCCAGGCCACGCCCACAAATGGGTGGAATAGAGAGGCGGTGGCCGAATAATATCAAACGGTTTCACAAACGGTTTTTTGTAGCACATCTGTGCCGGCAGACTTCGAACACATGCTCAACAATATCAAATTCCAACCCACACCCCCTTATTCCTATTGAATCAAAGATAAGATTCGGCATTGGTAAATAAACATGCAATGTCAGGGCGTAAAATACAGTGGACAGTACTTTTAATGGGAAATTTAAGAATTTCTACAAATTTTGTGTTTTGAAGAAAATCAAATAATAACAAAGTAAAGAAAGGAGTATGTTTAAAAACGTTTTTTATACATTCACAGAAAAAAAGA
>JAEIIH010027791.1:0-21838 GCA_018904745.1 Drosophila orosa
TAAAAGTATGCAACATTTGAATTTACAACTAAAATATACAAATCAAACCTAATTCAAGTAAATTTGTCAATATAAATCTTGAAAACCCATAAATTACTTAAATTACCCATTAAATTATACTTAAAGGCTTTTAAAACAACTTCCTTAGCGCCCGCTTTCAACTTACCAAGAATCCACCTGCTAAAAACGAATAAATCTATAACTTAAATTAAAACAGCATTCAAAAAATCCTTAATTTCCCGCCTCGAGTCTTTTGATTCCCTCGAAACTTAGGCCAAATGAGGCAACCAACCACTGGCCACACTCGTTCGAGTACCATTCCTGGTGTTTTCTTTCAAACTCAACGTAAAGTCATGTCGTAACCCGACGACGTCTTTCAGGCAGGCACCTCAAAATTCCAAGTCCAGGCACTTCCGGTTGGAAAACTCCAGCTCCAGGTCAACAGCCAGCGATGTCGGCGGCCTCGAAGCTTACATTGGGCATTGCCGTGACCGTTTCCACGGCGATCATAGGTTATGTGCACTATAAACAATCCGCGGACCGGTGAGTAGCACCTCTCGTGTGCGTGTGTGTGCGTGTTTGGCAAGTACTAATTTGGGTAGCTTTTCTTCGTAGCCTGAAGCTCCACGACGGCGTGTTGAGGGACGTGGAGCAGCAGCAGCGGCGGAAGCACGAGAACACATATGCCCTGCAGCAGCAAATAGACATTACCAAGCAGCTGAAGGCCCAAGAGACGTCGGCGGCCCCCGACCCGGCGCCATGCAAGTGCAAATGCTGCACTGAATCCCTTGGCCGCAACTCCAACCTAGCTGGCTGTTCCAAACAGACTGAGCAGAGCCACCGTCAGCAGGCAGGAGCTGGGGAGCCCGGAGGTGAAGCAGAGAAGACACCGGGCACTTCTTCTCTCAGCTAATGGACGAGTTTGGATTAGTAAATTGCCTAAGGCGTGTTAATAATTAAAAACAAAGAGATAAACTCGGGTTAAGTGGCGGCATTTTGTTGTTTGCTCCTTAAGGAGTTATAGGTCATCATTTTTCTTGTTAAACTATTTTATTTTATAAACCAAAACGAAGGCAAAAAGATAACTAAATGTAATGCAAGACCTTTTCCAGAGTCTTAAGAAAAAAAAAAGAGTACAAAATAAAAGAAAAGTCAACTGCCAATAGCCTTTTTACACAGCCCAGGCAGACGTACAGTGCTTCCTCCAAAGGAGCCGGCATTAAACTATTCAAAAATCATCAAAATATGTGAAAAGAATTGAGTACAAGTTAGCGACGTTACTACATTTCTTCCGGAAGAAAAAGCAACGCTTTTCGGGAGTTGATTTTCACTACAACCCAAGTATTTCGACTTTACTGTATACATGTAGTATTTATTACTCAATTTTATTATTTACGAATGTGTCTGTATAGTTAATTACAATTCTAATGGGCGCTCGGTAAACGTTATTTCGCGGGGGGTTTGTACATGGGCGGCGGTGGAACACACTCACACTCGCACACCCCATCATCATAATCTTTGCCTACTCCTAGTCCTCGCTTATGCTCTCCACTCTCTCCATTCTCAACTCTCCACCATCGACTCTCTCCACTCTCCACTCCAAGTTGATAAAACAAAGGCATTGTAAAAATAACGTCGAGAATAAAATACAAGATACCTGGCGACGTCACTTGTCCGTTTCTCTCTCTTTCATATTTTCCACCGAATCGAAAAACTGCTTTTTGGAGATTTAATAACGTCCACCTCCGCCACCACCACCACCGCCGCCGCCGCCGCCGCCTCCTCCACCGCCACCGCCTTTGCGACGATCACGATCATTGCCACGATCGCGTTCGTTGTTCAAGTAGTTGCCACCGCCGACACCATCGCCCCGGCCGCCGCCCCGCCTGCCCCTGGAGCCAGACCGGCTGCGTGAGCCGCGTCGACGGCTGCCGGGCGAGCGGGAGCGCGAGCGGGCACGACGACGGCGGGAGTAGAGATACCGGCGAAGTTCCCGCGAAATTGGCTTCAGGTGCATGAAATTGCAGAAGCCGGAGCGAGTGCATTCGCCCATCTCGTACTGGCGACAGCAGGCCTCGCGGAAATCGGTGACCGGCGAGAGTTCCGAGTAGACCGGGCGACCGCCGAACCAGCGGTTATTCAAATCATTCGCTGCCTTCTCCGCATCCGCCTCGTTCCGGAACTTGATGTACACGTTGCCCACGAGGTGGTCGCCCAGATTGTCGCACACGTTCATCTCCTCGATCTCGCCGTACTTGTCCTCGCACTCGACGAACACGTCCTCGAAGAAGTTGTCGTAGTGCTCCTGCATCTCCTCGTCGGAGACATTGGCCACCAGATGCGAGCCATCGGCCGACTTGGCCGAGTTCTGCGGATTGACGTATAGATTCTGAAGCAGGACCGTCTGCGAGAAAGTGGGTTTGTTGTGGATGCGCGAACAGCGGTCGCCGTGTCGGCAGGCGCCGATCTTGAAGTAGAACGAGCAGTTGACTCTGCGGAAAAAACGCGGTTAATTACAAGAGATGCATGGGAGGGACGGAGTGCACGGCCAGCACACCATGCGACTTACTTGTCCTTTTCTGTGCCAAAAATGGATGCCAAGTACTCGGCCATGGTTGTGGCGGCTCTGTTGTGCGGATGCTGCTGCCGAAATGTGAATCCTAGCTGCGCGCTTGCCTCTCCAACGCGTTCGTACTAGAATCGCTCGCACGCTCTGTGTATTTCTCGCCAAGTTGTAATTTATTTTCGGTTTTTTTTGCCGTAAAAAGCAGCGTCTGGTCTGGTTGTATTTTGTAGAGCGTTGCCAGCACAAAATGGGGTTGGTTGTCACAAAGCGGCTATCGATACGTGGGTGGTGGGTCGCACTTTGCGATAGTCACGCACGAGGGTTGGGGAAAATTAATTTATTATTTATTTATTAATTTATTTAGTTTTTGAATTATAAAATAATTTTATTAAAAAATTATATACTATAATTTTTGTTTTTAAATAAAAAACAGAGATTAACTCGCGAATTAATACATGTGCTAGTAGGTTTGAAATATACCAACTTGTGTTTAGTAGTTTTAGTATTTTTAGCAAATGTCTCGAAAACATCGATGACATTGGTATCGGCATTGTCGCTCACCGTACCGTATTTATACAAAAAGCATTTAGGGCTCTGGTTTTCGTTTTTTAAAGCTTGTAGGAAATATGGAAGGAAATAAGTCGGACAAAAAAGAAGTCACAGATTTAGAGGAGTCAGCTAAAGACTTGGGAAACCCAAAAGAGGTCTTGGTAAACCGTGAAGAAACCGTAGAGGTTAAATCAAAGGAAGAAGCTGCAGCCGGCGATACTGAGATAGAAACGGAAATGTTGGATCAACGGAAGGAGATGCCGAGATTTGGAGAGCATACGGGGACCGTCTATTGTATCATCCCTTCGCGGACTCAGGAGTCGCCTGGGTCACCAAAGACCTCTCAGCCAAAGTGCCCTTCCCTGGAGGAATGCTTCCAGGAATTAAAGATCCAAATGAATCCTTTAGCTGAGGA
The DNA here is from genome assembly GCA_018904745.1 of Drosophila orosa. Lineage (NCBI taxonomy): Eukaryota > Metazoa > Arthropoda > Insecta > Diptera > Drosophilidae > Drosophila > Drosophila orosa. The sequence goes on from JAEIIH010027791.1 coordinate 3,531, forward strand.
AGCTCAGTCGTTTGGCCAGAATTACAGAAGGCACTACGGTGAGCCAAGCCTGGACTTTTACGTGGGAGACCTAAAGAGTGCCTACGAAGTAGCTTGTAATCAGCCAGCCGATGAGGTTTGCACTTGATTATTATTTACATATTTTATAATATCTATATCTATTTCAGAACAAAGTACTGGCTATTTACCTCCATCATTCTGGGAGCATATTGACCAGTACTCTTTGCCAGCAAGTTCTCAAGAATGATGAAGTCCTCACAACCTTCAGTAATCTGTATATTGTCTATGGCTGGGATATGTCCAATACCACCGATGCCAGCTTTATTCACGACCAGCTAAGGGATACTATTAGCGATGAAGCGGCTAAAGCCGCTAAGAACCTTAAAGTAGACCAAATGCCAGCTTTTCTGATCATTGGCCAGAGCACAGATGGAAAAATCCCAAGTATCGCTGTAATTTATGGAGATTACGACGATGACACACTACAAACCCGTCTTCAGCTGGAATATTCTCTTCTAAGTGGCCTGTATGATTAGACATGGACGATTTAGTTAAATTAAAATCAATTATAACTAAATGCCAACATATAAAAGATGAAGGTAATGAATAATATTAGTACAGTAGCTTTAATTCTCTACAAAACCACAAAGCTATGCGAAACACTTAAACTTTTTATTAACTCTTTGAATCTATGCACTCTCAATGCTTATCTCAACATACTTTTTCTATTATTTTCTGTTTAAAATTTGATACTTTGTCTCTGCTTTTAGGCATCCGTGTAGAACTGGGCGGTGACGTTAATACCCTGGGCATACTGGCTTTTGAGCTGGATGGTGGCTTGGGTGTATCCCGAACCACCTGACCACAGGGTGGCAGTGGGTCCCGAGCTGTTGGCGAATCGGTCAATGACGCTGATAAAACGAATGATCTTTGTGTTGGTCTGGCCCTGTTGTGTGAGTTCAAGAATATAATATACTTTTAAAGAAAATAAATTACTCCAAAGACTCACGTTCATTGGGAAAATAATTTTGGCGTCCACATAGGCATTGGCCTTCTTGTGAATGGTCACGTTTTGGGTGCTGGCAAGCCTGCTGCTGGATAGCTTGGTGCCCCAGGAGGCGTTGGCCGCGAAGGCAACGGCGAAAATAGCCGAAAGTACGAGCACAATTTGCAGAGACTTCATGGCAAATATTACTTTCCCGAAATTGAAGAATTGCCCGATTGTGCCGCTTCTTTTATAAGACAAATACCCTGAGGAATACCCGCCATTATCTACTCTCTAGAGAAATATATATTATTATCAATTCTTTAGAAAGGCGACCAATTAACCACTTACTATATATAGAGACTCTGATGGCTTATCATCCATTCGCTGTGTCATCCCTCGGAGGTTCTGGTTTTCATTTTCGGAAAGTTTAAAATTAAAATAACAGAAATATTCGTAAGTTTTATATTTAATTTTTAAAATAAATGCCCCAATATTGAATTTTTTTAACAATTATGAGAATTTAACCTTTTAATTGCCTCTTAAGTGGGTTTTTTTTTGTACTCAAAGTATTAATTTACTTAGTTGGAGATAAGATTCCGAGGCTTTTTATCCAAACTATGGTTTCATTTTAATATTTTATTGCATTTTATCAAAAATCAAGGTCTTATTTGTTTATTTTATTTTGTATTAATTTTTTTTAGTTGTCCCAATAAGTTTAAACGAGTAATAATATTTTCGCAGGTCTTTTTTTTTAAAGACTTTTGTACCGCGTAAAATATGAATTTTTAGAATATCGATAGACGATACAACTGAGGCATAGACAGTATATTTCAGTATATTTCGCTGTTAATAGCTGAAAATCTTGTAATACTGCCACACTACCAGGGACATGGGCGTTGTGAGTTTCAATGGGGCTCTGAAACCCCTACTCCAATAGATTTGTATGTTTTCTTATAAATATCGTGAGAAACAAATAAAATCAATTACATAAAAATAAGAAAAATTATCCCTTACAGTTTGACTACTACAGAATACTTATCCAGATATGAAATAAAGTGATTGATAGTTTTGTGACCCCCCTAGGTGAAAAGACTTACCCCGCCCGTGGTTGTGATTATTCTTATTGGTCTGCGACAGCTGGAAATTGTAGGCGTTCGCTTGAACGTCTTTAGTGTTTCCGCATTATTCGCACCACGGACATTGAAATGAGCGCTTCCACGGAGCAGGAGACGGCTCCCATTGCCAACTCGCGGAACGGGCGTACGGGCAGCGTCTTCCGCAGCTTTGGCTCCCTGTTCGGCGGCAGCCAAAACAGCGGCGATCGCCCCAATACGCCGCAATCGGGCGATGGATATGTGGAGTTTGGTATGCAGGATCCGGAACGTAATGGCCGTACCCTGGGCACCTTTGCTGGTGTCTTCAGTCCGGTGGCCCTGTCCATGTTCAGCGCTCTGGTCTTCATCCGTGTTGGTAAGTCTGGCTGTGGTGACGTCACGGAACACTTGTTGTGCCGCTGCCGCTGCTGGTCCATTGAACTTGTGTGCGCCATTTCCTCTAAATATATGTATGTATCTTAATCTGCCCCTTCTTTGTTCAGGTTACATCGTGGGCAATGCGGGCTTGTACGTCACCCTGCTGCAGTTTCTAATCGCCTACGGCATCCTGCTGTTCACGGTGGCCTCCGTCTGCGCCATTTCCACCAATGGAGCCATCGAGGGAGGCGGCGTTTACTGTGAGTCACTCGACAGATATTTATAACCAGTTTAAATCCCCTTTTTTTATTATAAAAATTAAATGAAAGAAAAACCACAATAAGAATTTAAGGTAATGCTTTTTCGGTTAAGTTAGCAACGATTTGCAATGTAGAGAAACAATGGCAAACCGGAAATATCCTTCTCTCAACTAATAAATGTTTCCAAACCTTCTTCCAGTCATGATCAGTCGCACGCTAGGCCTGGAATTCGGCGGCTCCATTGGCACCCTGTTCTTCTTTGCCAATGTCGTGGGCTCGGCCATGGCCATCTCCGGCTGCACCGAGGGCATCATGGATAACTTTGGCCCCGGTGGCCACTTCGTGGTCGGGGACGCCACATTGCCGGACGGCAAGTGGTGGCGCTTCCTAACCAGCAGCATGATCAATACCCTTCAGCTGCTGGTCTGCCTGGTGGGTGCCGCCCTGTTTGCCAAGACGTCAGTGCTTATTTTGGCCACCGTCACCGTCTGCCTATTCGCCACGTACATCAGTTTCCTGGCTGTGGGCGCCACCAACGATACGGTAAGATATCCGCTTATACACTTGAAATAAATATTTAGTGATGCTTTTGATATTACACTTGGAAATGGATAGGAATAAGCAAAGAGAGAGAGACGTTAGAGGATGTAGAAAAATAGTTTATGTTTAAGAAAATAGTACAACATCTTTTTTTATTGGTATTACACTTAAAAACGTATATGAATAACAAAAGAGAGACATTATAGGATATAGAAAAGGAGTTTATATTTAAACAAGAAGTACAAATTCCATTTTATTGATATTACACTTGAAAATCTACAAGAATATTAAAAGACGGACGTTATAGGTTGTACAGAAATAGTTTATATTTAAGAAAATTGTAGAAAATACCTTTTTGTTGATATTGCACTTGAAAACGGATATGAATAACAAAAGAGAGACGTTATAGGTTGTAAAAAAATAGTTTATATTAAAGAAAATAGTAGAAAATAACTTTTTGTTGATATTGCACTTGAAAACGGATATGAATAACAAAAGAGAGACATTATAGGATGTAGAAAAGTAGTTTATATTTAAACAAATAGTAAAGTAAAGTAAGTTCCTGTTTTTAACAGTGTAGCAATCGCTCATGGGAGCCAAAGCCCTGTCCCGCTTATCAATCGAAGATGTGCTATCGATATCTAGGCTATCTAGGGCTCACTTTGGGGTTTATTTTGAATATTTACCCGAGTCTTATCGAGTGTTGATAAGGGCTTGGTCAGAAATTTGCTATAATTTATGTTGCGGGGAATCTTTCATTGCTCATTACCAGGCAAGTATTTATTTTTAAGTTTCCTGGACTCAAGGGGGATTTTATCAAGTTTCTTTTTTGGGCGCTGATAGCGGAAATTTTAAGAATGATTCAAAATTGTGTAAACATAAAATGGCTGTAGAGTCTACCAGGAAACGCTTTTATTCTTTAAAAATAATTGATTTAAAATCAATTAACATTAATGATATCCCTGTTGTTGTAGTTGCTAGCTTAAAGCTGTTTTATATTCCCATTTAGTGGTATTTTAATTACGTTTCCCTATGAAATTCCAATTTAAAGTTTAAGCAAACAAAATAGGGCTGAGAATACAGCGATAAGGGTTTGTGTGAATCATAAAAAGCGCGCTGATTACAGATTATTTTACAGAACCCTTTGTGTGTTTTAGTTTTACACTGGAATTACTTTTTCTTTTTAGAAAAAGAGTCTTTAAATTGAATAAACCTAGGGGATTCGTCCTTTAAAACAGAAAAAATAAACTTAGTTGTAGTAAAACAAGCAAATATCCATTTTCACAGAAGATTTCCTCACAAAAATGCTTCCTTTTTGTCATATTGAATTCTTGAATATTAAATTTATATTTAAATCGACTTTCAGATTCCCGTGCCTGTTGAAAATAACATTTCAAAGACAATACACTTCCTCAATTATACGGGCTTGAGTGCCAACACGCTGCGGGAGAACTTGGGCTCCCACTATGGCCCCGACTACACGTCGAATGGAAAGATGGTGGACTTCTCCACCACCTTCGGTGTGCTCTTCTCGGGAGTTACAGGCATCATGGCGGGCGCAAATATGTCCGGTGAGTTGAAGAATCCATCGAAGAGCATTCCCTGGGGCACATTGTCGGCGGTGGCCTTCACCTTCGTGTCCTACATCATCCTCTCCTTCCTGATGAGCTGCACCACGCCGTATTATACGATGCAGAACAACTACCTGTTCCTGATGCCGGTGAACCTGTGGCCCCCGTTCACGGCCATTGGCATACTCACGGCCACCTTCTCCACCAGCCTGAGCAATCTGATCGGCTCGAGTCGCATTTTGGAGGCTCTGTCCAAGGATCAGGTCTTCGGAAGCCTCCTGAACTTTGTGCTGCATGGAACGTGGAAGGGTAATCCCATTGCCGCTGTCGTGGTGAGCTGGTGCATGGTGGAGTGCATCCTGCTGATTGGCTCCTTCAACATCATTGCCCAGATCAACTCGGTGCTGTTCATGCTCTCCTATCTGGCCACCAACCTGGCCTGCTTGGGCATTGAGCTTACAGGGGCTCCGAATTTCAGGCCCCTCTTCAAGTACTTTACGTGGCACACGTGCCTGGTGGGTTTGCTGGGCACCCTGATCATGATGTTCGTTATCAACCCGATATATGCCTCGTCCTGCATCATCTTGTGCCTGATTCTGGTGATTGCCCTGCACCTCTTCTCGCCAGCCGCCACGCAGGCGGCGCAGTGGGGCTCCATATCGCAGGCCTTGATGTTCCACCAGGTGCGAAAGTACCTCTTGATGCTGGATCCCCGCAAGGATCACGTCAAGTTCTGGCGTCCGCAAATCCTGCTGTTGGTCTCCTCGCCACGATCCTGCTGCCCCCTGGTGGACTTTGTCAACGATTTGAAGAAAAGCGGCCTCTACATCATTGGGCATGTCAAGTTGGGGGACTTTAAGAGCGCGGAAGATGCCGAGGAGAACCAGCAGTGGTGGTCCTTTCTGGATCACATGCGAGTGAAGGCCTTCACGGAGGTAACTTTGAGCCGGAGCATTCGCGAGGGAGTCCAGCACTTGATTCGTTTGTCGGGCATCGGTGCCATGAAGCCAAACACAATAATTCTGGGCTTCTACGACAACGAGGCGCCGCGGGACTTTTTCCAAAAGTAAGTGAAGGTGTAACTTGATGTGCAATGAATATATGATGCTATTTTCCCAATCACAGTGGCTCTTCGCCGTATAAGACCGATGACTTCAACACTGGCGACATTCAGAGCTTTCCCATTCGCCGTGACGGCGACCCGAAGCACTTCCAGGTCCAGGAATATGTGCAGATCCTGTGCGACACTCTGCGGATGAAGAAGAACCTGTGTCTGTGCAGGAATTTCCAGCGACTGGACAAGAACTTTATTTCCATGTGAGTGGTTAGAGAGAGGTTAATTATTCATTCAAATTCAAGTTGAGAATACGATTTCCCTAAGCAGCAGCAAGCATGTCAAGTACATCGATGTGTGGCCCATTAATATATTCAATCCCACCTCTGGTGATCCCTTCGACGTGGTTTCCCTGTTCATGATGCAGTTGGCGGTGATAATGCTGGCCAAATGGAAGCATCTGCGTGTAAGGATCTTCCTTTGCGAGGCCAACGACGAGCGTTCAGTGGGGTGAGTGTAAAATGAATTAATTTAAATCTTAATACACTTATCATAATGCTCTTCTTTCTCCCTCGCAGTACCTTCGACACCCAGGCCCCGCAAATGGAGATCTTCTCGAAGATGAAGCTGGAACAGTCGCTCAAGGAGCTCCGCATCACAGCCGACATTATTGAGATCCAGGAATGGAGCCGGGACAGTGACTTTAGCCGGCATGCCCGCACCCTCAGGCAATTCACTGCCCAGGCGGACAATGCCCTGCTGGAAGACGACGATGAGGAGCTGGGCGAGGAGAGGCTGAATCGCTCGCTAATCTACATGCAGCGAGCGAATCAAATCATACGCGAACGCTCCGATCAGACGGCATTGTCGTTCGTCTATCTCGCGGCACCGCCGAAGCTATCAACGCCGGATTTCGCACAGCGCAGCGCCAGCTACATGGAGCTGCTGACCGAACTGACTGCCGAGCTGCCGCCCACAATTCTGGTCCATGGCGTCAGCACGGTGACATCCACGACGCTGTAAGGGGTATGGTTTCTATGAGTGATAAGAGAAGATGGCGAATCAGAGCGAAGCTGGAACGAACTGGCAGTGGTTGGTGCGTTTATGTGAGTGCTTGAAGCTATAAGTTATATAAATCGAGAAATATGATAACTATTAGGGTGGAGTCGCAGTGCAAGTGTCGCTAAAATGTGTTTTATTACTTTGGAGATTCAAAAATAGTACTGTTTTAATTATTAAAATGTCGAACAATTAAATATAAATGCAGTTTGCATAGTTTTCCAGGCGGCTTGCACTTAAATTCAATTTGTAATCACTTGACACACCGACTCGCCCTTTTTAACCACATATATACATGTATTCATTTCATATTGTAGCTAAATTAATATTTATTCGCACAGAACAACTAATAGCATTATAACAGAATCAAGACAAAGCACTTCATATCACTGAAAACTGATAATAATAATAGTTCTTTAAACTAAAACTAACCATGACGGACCATCTCGCAAACTTATACACAAAATATCATATATATCAACCCCAACCGAGAGCTCACACCGATATTATCCCATTTTGTGATTGAACGAACATATAAACATACCGAAATTTAAAGAAAGTATTAGATAACCGCCGTCGATTGTGGTTGTAAAATCAAAATGATTTCATAGAGCACTTAGTTTGTAAGCCATTCACAGTTGATGGATTGTTTTTAGACGAATATATATTTGTGTGCGTGAACTGTGAGCGGAATCAATGTGTAATTTATAATGTAACTCTTGAGCACAGCGTTTGTTGTAATCAGTTCTTTCCAATTATTTTAAATAATAAAGACTAGCAATATTTATGTATTTATGTAAATGAGAAATGTGTTTATTGAGCCTTTTTTAGAGGAACATTCTTCAAGGAACAGGAAACCCATTCCCTAATGGTTCTCCCTTTCAATGAGCAAAGGAATTTCGCGCGATTACTTTAAAAGATTGCTTCTCCTTTAGGACTCTCCTTATCGCAGCATCCATTAACACTTTCCGTTGCTCCTATCTCCCTGGGACTTTGTTTGGGCATCGTTTACCGCTACCATTAAATGCTTATTAAGATACGAACAGAGCGGAGCAAAGGACACTGATTACAAGAAGAGGAGGAATCGGGAGCAGCCCGAGCAGACGGGTAATAGAGTCATAAATGTCACACGGGCTACGCTACGCTTGATCCCCTTGTTGCACTATATTTATGTGATGACAATTTATGATATCCATCGGCGCTGGCTACCTGCCTGCTCCGTATCCTTGCGGGTATCGAGGATCCTCACTTCGAGTGTCAATAAATTCCCATAAACGCACACGATTGCCTGACACTTTTCCAGGGGCGCTAACGGTCACTTTGTGGATAGAAGGATACCAGCAAGGATGCTGCCGTAGGACCTTTGAAGTGTGTCTAAGTTATGGCATGAGTTTTGTGGAAATTTTGTCGCATGCTGCTCTAGTAATGAATATCTAAGGAAGAGATTTACATTTTTATTGATTATCCAATTTACTTTTTAGGGAATTAAGGAAAGAGTTAGGTTATAGAGAGATTTTTCGATAGCTTTGTACTGTTTTTGAGATGTTTTTCTATTTTCTAATATACCTATTTGGTGGTTTAAAGTCAGAATTGATATTTTCCTCTCCAAAATCGTCTTTTAAGCCCTCGCCCGACACGCTGTCTGCGGATTTTTGCACATCTGTGTGTCCTGGACCACAAGAAATTTACTTGGAAACCAAGAAATCGTTGCATATGTATAATATTCCATAATTCCAGATTATTACATGGTAATTTGGAAACAATGGGACCAAGAACAATAGGAGCCAACCAAGCCAACCAAAAACCAGTAAAGATCGCTCCATTGTTTGTGATTTTATAACAAAGAGGGGGATCAGCAAGTGCAGAAGAATATATAGAAAAGAAATTCCCATGGAATTCCTCTTGACTTTTTCCTAATCGCATTTTCGCAATTTAGCGCCAACAGCTAATCCGCAAAACGAAAACGATTAATCCTGGGACAGAGGGGAAGCCCTAGAAACACGCAACACGGCGAAGGATTATCATCAGTTGGCCTATTGTGTCCCGGTCGAAAAAGGTTGCCTACTTTCAACCAGAACCGCCCACCGACCAACTACCTATTGTTGCTATTTTGACAGGGCCTCCGCCGGACTCTGGAGAAAACCTCTCCGGAGAATCCAGGTAGATCTCCCAACACAGGCAAACATGCTAATTGGAAAACCCAGGAGGGGCGTTGCCGATCTTTAGGCTATCCGCGAACCTTTCTCCCGAAAAATATTGCAGCATAATGCCTGATCCGGGATCGCACTTGAGTCTGAGCCTGCGGTCGCGTGGCAAAGTCTGTAGCGATCCATCAGCTATCATCATCGCCGCGTCCAGATCAAACGTCAGACTCCTTTGTCGGCCCCGAGACTTTGTTCTCTTTGACTTGACAATTTGAGTGAAGAGTATCCCTGAATCTGGGCCATCCGGCAGCAGTGGCATCATTTGTACTCTTTAGCCATGCCCGGCGCTACTTTTTGGGCCAGTGTTTTCCAATTGTTTGGCCGCGTTTTCCTTAGAAACTCAGCAAACTCCTCGAATTGATTTTCCTCCCTAATGCTGCGAGTCGGTGGAGTCAATTAGCCTTTCGATGCGGCCACTTGAAAGTGGGCTTGAGAGTAGCCCGTCTGGGTATCATCAAAGGAGGATCTGTCTGTGGAAAGTAGAGCATATAAATAAATAACAGATTGTGGCGAATCTTTATGTGGAACAATATACATTTATCAGGGATTTGCAAGGATTTGTTTTTGATATTCTTATTTTCATAACCTTTGCGGGGTATAATAATCTCAGTCGGAAATTCGAAACGCTGTGAAGAAGTGTTTTCCTACCCTATAAACCATATGTATTCTTGATCAGCATTAATAGCCCAGTCGTTTCAAAATTTAAATAAAATTCGATGATTTGTTAACCTAATAATAACTAGCAAATAAAACCTTTCCGAATTGAAATTGAAGGATTTTTGGGTTAGCTATGATCGATTTTCATTATAGTATTTCAGTTTCCCGAAGGTAACTTCCTTGTTTATTATATATTTAACATAGAAGAATTTTATTTAAAGAAATTGTGGCATAAATTGAAATTGCAAACTACAAGTGTATAAAAACATCGGCTTTTCGAAGAATATTTCAATATTTAACCTATAATTAATAAATATTTTAATGGCGAATCGAACTAAAGATGACTTTTAACTATCACCCGCTTTTTGGATTCCACTAAGAAGGGCTAAGGTATCCACATTCTAGGGTTTTTAAATCAATATTATTATTATCAAAGTATACAAATACTCTTGTTAAGCCAAAAAAGCATTATTTTAATGCTTGCCAAGAATATTAAAAGTTTATAGGTTTGGAAATAACTCTTGATTTGCGTTGATAATGCATTTTTGACTTATGATCGATTTCCAATTCGGTTCAGAGGCCTACAATATGCGCATTTTAATGGTTTCAAATCAATATTATTATTATCAAAGTATAGACAACCGTAACAAAGCCAAAAAATCATTATTTTAATGCTGATCAAGAATACTTAAAGTTTATAGGTTTGGAAATAACACCTTATGTGCCTTGCAAACTTCTGATTTAAATTATAATACCCAGCAGGAGGACTGCAATGATTGTTAAGTAAATGTTGTATTGTTAAGCAAACCCTTTATAATATCGGCCAGCTCTTTCGTGCTAGGCATTAACTTAAACTTCGAGAGAAAGCCACTTAAATATTTACATTTGACCCAATAAGCGAGATATACTAAAATCGAAAGTTGAAAACCGCACACCGGAATTCTGGCTTTGTTCTCCGCTCCGAGAGCCCCAAAGGGCCCGAACCCGTACTTATACTAGACCACAGACATGCAACCGAGATGACCCAACGGTGGCAGGGGATCCTCGAGGAGGAGGCCGAGGAGGAGCAATGGCAACGATTCCCACAAGAAAGACGTCGTCCCTGTTATTGTTTGATCTCGCACATTCTGACCTTGGCAGCAATTGTTTGGCTATAAAAAGTGTAATTTCAGTGCGAATAACCAAATGTAACAAAAGAGAGGTATCATTACGGATGGTGGCCCTGTGACAGGTCACACAAAAGGCAGTCGTCGGGTTGGATACCTGGCCGAAGGAGAGAGGCGAGGAGTCAGAGAGGCAATTAAACGTTTTGACCGCAAGCCAATTTAGGGCACGTTCTGGGGATTTGATCCTCGAGAGAGGCAGGTTACCTGAGGGGATCTGCAGCGAATCAGGCAACAGGTAGCAGGTAAGTGGCCTCAGCCAATCACAGAGTAGCTGCGCCAGCTATATAAGCCAGAGTCCTCTGCTAGCCAACTCCAGTTGTCCTTTGAGCCTTCGAACGTTAACATGCTGACCAACAACAACGAGCTAATGGAGCAGTTCTACTACCCCGACGAGTCGCCGCTACCGATCATGCCCGAGTTCCTCGGCAACGATGCCTTCCAGCAGCTGGAGCAGTTCATGTACCAGCAGGAGTTCAGCACCAGCAGCGGCGATAGTCTCTCCGAGGGCACCGCCAACAGCTGCTCCATGGAGCAGTACTACGACAACACACCGGCCGTTCTGGAGCTGGAGCACATGCTGAGTGTCCAGGAGCAACAGCAGCAGCACCATCACCATCCCCATCATCTGGGAAAGAGTCAGGGCAGGAGCACAAAGTACTGGACAAAGCAGGAGCGAGGCAAACCCTACGACAAGCTCTCCACCTCCATCACCTCGTCAGGATCCTGCGCCTCCTCCTCCGCTAGCACCAGCTCCCTGTCACCCTCTTATAGCGGCGGCGGCGAGGTCCTCAAGAAGCGACGACTGGCGGCCAATGCCCGCGAGCGGAGGCGGATGAACAGCCTGAACGATGCCTTCGACAAGCTGAGGGATGTGGTGCCATCGCTGGGCCATGACCGGCGGCTATCCAAATACGAGACACTGCAAATGGCGCAGGCGTACATCGGCGATTTGGTTACGCTGCTGTCCAGGGACTACTGAGAGGAGAGGAGCCTCCTTCCTTCGTCCGGCGGATATCCCTCCTTGCGGGCTGTGTTGCAGCAACACTTTGGAAACGAAAACCTAGTGGAAAACTTATAAAGGCTGTTAGTTCTAAGATTATTATCATAGTTGTAACTAATTCTAGTTTAATAATAAAATAATTAACATTACAATTTTACAGTGTGATTATTATATTTTTATTTTAGGACTTTCTTGGGGTAGGCCTCTCTTTAAGACTTGCATTTTTAGCATTAAAATGCTGGCTGCCAAAGGGATCAATTGCATTACTTCCTTTTAAATGTTTACTATAATGATAATGGTTATAGATACAACTTTGATCCTTTAAAGAAGTAATTATAGGTTTGTAAAGGTTATTTTACGAATATAGAGTACAAGTCCATATAAAATAATATCTAAAATCATTTAAAAAACTTTAAAACTCCGAATAGATTAGCTCCTAAAGAAAATGTTATAATTTATACAAAATAAATACTTATATTTTAAACAAAACATTGGTGTCTAGCTTGTGTTTGAAATATTACAGCCACTACTTATTTAAATATCTAAATACCTTCTTTATGCACTTCATAAATCAATCCTGAGAGCTGCTTAACATTTGTTTACATTCGCCACACTTTCAACTCATTCCGAAGAAGGGTATCCTTGTTTGATTCTTGAGAGATGAGACGTGGACTAAGTAGGGAGTGTGCCACACCCACCAAAACATCAGTTAGCAGCGCAGAATTGATGAGTTCCGACTTCCGACACACCACACACACAACGTGAAGGGAAATCCAGAGAAAACCAGAAGTGATTAAGGGCCGCAAACGTCAACAGGTAAGCACTAAGGATAAACAGAGTCGCCGCTTTAGATCCTTCGGGAAATTGATTTAAACATAGTCATTTGTAAGGGCTCTGGGAATTGTGGGAGGATCCTAGGAACCCAAAAAGGATCCGGTTGTGCTCCATGAACTGTTGTAAATAAATGAGAACAGACTCAAAGGCACAGTTTTAGATTCCGAATATCACATGTTTGTATTTTGTATATAACTCTTAATTATCTATAACTAGGGTTTCGTATTGCTAAAAGTCTAACATGAATCTTACATTATATGCTCTTCACAATCCATATTCATTTATTTATATTAGGCTACGTGAAGTGTAATGCCAAAAACCTAGGAGGGTGTGAGAAATTCGAGCGAAAGTTATAGATCTTTAAGTCAGTCCGTAAATCTTTTATAGAACTATGAAGAAAGTAAGTAGTTTGGCGTATAAAGGCGGAAATTATTGAATTCTTGAATGTTGTTGAAACAATTTATATTAATATACTTGAATATAAATTTGCAAACATTTTTAATATGAATAAATTGTTAAAATAATGTTAAAGTCGATTTTTCGAGTAGTTGAAATGTTGGAATATTAATTTGTAGCTTTTTTTTATTATTAAAATGTTGAAAATACATTTTAGGAGTGGTTGAATATTCTGTAAGTATTTAAATATTAATTTCTTGAATATTGTTAAACTAATACATTTTCAAATAACCTTAAATTTCTGAATTACTTTACTTTTGGCCAAGTTTTAAGTAAATTCAAAGAGAAAACAGTTTTAAAGTCAAAGTAAAACGAAGATATATCTATGTAAAGATCGCATAAGCGTCTCTGGCCTATAGAAAAGTCTCATCTAGCCAAAATCCGTCAATTTGCAGTCCGTAAAATGTGCCTAAAAGTTACCAGTAAATATATCTAAGTGAAGGAAATCAAACTTTATTGCATTTCTTTTAACGTCGGTTATTTCTTGGTTGATTTTCACTACCAAAACAGTTGAATTGCGTTTATAAGTAAATTTGAATATATATAATATGTATTTTGCGTTAAGGATGTGAAGAGCGTTCAGAAAATTCCTTGCAGACTTAAGTGTACAATTATTTACAATACTTAGTGAGTAGAAACTAAAGGCTAGTAGCAATGGCGACTTAAACGAATCAATTATTTAGCGATTACAGAAAGCTAAGGCAACACTCTAAACTTAGACACACAGGATGCAAGGTGAAAGTGTTGGCAGGACGTTGACTCTATGGGAGATAGACCACTGTCATCCTTAAGTGTAAAATATATTTTTAATTCAATTAAATAACTCAAAGACGGAGCTCTGGGATTAATTTTATTTAATTTGTTGGCTAGAAATAATTTTATATATTGCTCTTTTCTGAATGTAATAAACATTTCCATGAAATTTGCAGAGGAAAATAAATTAAAGTCCAATGTCGGCCAACGTCCCGTCCATAAAATGTGTAATATGTGTGTGACTTTCTTGAACTTTGTTTCTTAAATCTTTAAATCAAAGCTGAGATAAGCCAAAGACTAAAACTAAAACCGAGAGAGAGTGGGGCTCGTCTCCCTCATATTTTATAGAATACGTAATTACATCATCCACGCTTTACCACGCCTGGGCCCCCGTCCCCTCATCGGACCTCCGCCGCCTCCTCCTCCTCCTCCTCGGGGGAAGAAGGGTCGTGGTCCGCCATCAAATCCTGGTCCCGACATTCGTTGAAATGGCGGCCTAAATCCCGGTCCCGGTCCCGGACCACCCCAGCCTCGGCCCCGGCCACCGCGCCCTCCGCCGCGCGGCTGCATTCCATCGGCACTGTTGTTCATCATCGGCGGCCCCGGAAAGCGTTGGAACGGTGCGAAGGGTGAGCCAAAGGGAGGTCGTGGCGGCGGAGGAGCACTGCCAGCCATGTGCATGGGAGGCATTTGATTCCACGGCTGCTGCTGATGGAGATGCGAGTGATGATCCTGCTCCTGCAGATGATGCTCCTGATGATGGTGCTCCTGCTCTTGAAGGTGAAGTTCCTGCTGGTGATGCTGCTGCTGCTGCTGCTGCTCGGTATCCTCGTCGTCCTGCAGGAAGCTATTGTTGCCAGTGGTCTCCCAGGGATTGAGAAAGTCCTGCGGCGTCTCAAGCAAAACAGGACGCGAAGGCGTTGCCCCACCATTGACATCGGCATCAGCCTCCGCCAGATTATCCTTCGAGTCTAAATTGGAAAGTTATTATAGCTTTAGCTTAACGTTGTTTCCAAGTTAGTTAGTACCTCTCAGTGACTCGTCGATATCGTCGTCCGACATGTCCATATCGATGACCATATCAGCGGGATCATAGCGGGCAGCACCATCCACGCGATCCGATTCGGAGGAAGAGCCTGCTTAAGAGGGATTATATTAATAAATTGGTTATCTGTTAAGAAATCTGAGGAACCTACTGGCATTCGATTTAAGCGGCGAACTGGTCTTGCCCTTGGCATAGCTGCCATTGCCAGGGGGAGCCATGAGGCTGCCCTCGTCATTGGGATTGGGGACAATCCGGTAGTCCACATCGCCGCCAGCAAAGTCCTGCAAGAAGAGATCAATAAATCGTTATTTAGTTTGATAAATGTATTGAAATAATTGAAAAGAGGAGTCAAATAAATAAATAATTAAGAGAATATCAAGATTTTGAAGTATTAAATGCATTATTTCACACTTTAAGCTATAAATACAATCCCCACCTTCTCCGCTCCGCCCGGCGATCCCGTCAGCGATATCAGGTTCCTGTGATCTATATCCGCCAGCTGCCGGGACTTGTCCTTGCTGAGACCCAACTTGGCCGAGCCAAAATCAAAGGCCGGCGGCAGTTGCAGGGTGCGATGGTCCACATCCTCGGTACCCAGCCCCGCGGGCAGATGCTCATTGTACTCAATGGGCGCGGATGTGGCACTGCCCTTTCGCTCGAAATGCGGCGGCGAGTGGGGCGTTGATGGGTTCGCTGGATACGAGGAGGAGCTGGCTCCGCTGCTATTCAAGCTCGAGTCCAGCGGCGTCCACGACATGCTCATGTTCCAGGTGCTGTTGAAATCATCCCCCGGCCCTGTAGATGGTGGCATTGGGGGCGGTGGCATCGGCGCCGGCGTGTATTGAGCATCCGGAATGCCACTTCCTCCACTGCCGCCATACAGATGCGATGGCAGCGGCGGTACATATTGCTCTTGGCTGCCACTGGAGCTGAAGAGGGGCGGATTGGGTGTATATTCAGCGGATCCTCCGCCACCGCCGAGACCCGGTATGGCGCTGCTATTGGAGCTACTGGAGATGGGCTCGGGCTTGTAGAAATTGGCACTCGGCACATAGCCTTCGTCATCCGAACGCGAGCCAATCACCTCAATGGCACTGCCCCGATCCTTCGAGTCCCGCTTGAAGTCGTTGATGTCAAAGGGCAGCTTGCCACCGTCCAGGTAGCTGGAGAAGCCATTCAAGCCGCCGCCAAAGAGGTTCTAGGGGAAGAAAAAGTGTTAATAAAGGGAAATGTGTTAGAATTTCCCACCAATTACCATGCCCAGCGGCGTGCTGTTCTCCTCGGGCAGCTGCAGGTCGGCGTCTCGCTCTGGCGAGGGTGCATTGATGTCCGGCGAGGGTATGGGACTGGCCAGCGTTGGTATGGTCTCGTCCAGCTTTCGCTTTACGATCTTGATGCGCGTGCCAAAGCTTTTGTAGGCCTGTCAAAGGAAAAGTTAAGGAAATCCAGCTTGAATTCTGATTCTCATTAGACTTACACTGGCCACCACTTTGACCTCCTTGCCCTGGTGCTCGTAGAACTTCTTGGCAGCTTCCAGGCTGACCAGGACCGCCTTGCGGCTCTTAATCTCATTCTGCAGGTTCTTGTTGTAGGCATTGATGAAGGCCACGCACCGTTCCACCTCCTTCTCAATGTCCCCCGAGTGGCTCTTGTCCTTCAGCTGCTGCTTGATCACCTCGATCTCGAAGGTGGGCGGCTTGGGTAGCTTCTTCATGCTTTTGTCCGTGGACTCGGCCAGCTCGACGCACTCCCGCATCTGTGCAATCAGTGTGGCATTCTGGAACTCGTCACTGACATCGATTTGGGACTTTTTGGGCGGCGCTATGTTGAGCAGGCCGCTCAGGTCACTCAAGTACTCCTCGTTGTAGATTTCGCGCTGCTCCCAGATCTTGAAAATGCGCAGGATTTTGTCCTTGACGCGTTCGTCGCTAAGGGAAGAGAAGAATATGTATTATTAATCTAGGATTTGATTGAAAGATGCAGAAATTGATGTGCATTTCGAAATAGAAATGTATATTCCCTTGCAATCATAGCTTTCAGAGAAGCAGATGCAATTTAATATCACATTTGCAACTCGATATGCGCCTGGTAACGACCCAAACGAGCTGGAAGAGACCTTCCTTCACTATTCCCCTACTTACCGCACCATGGTGGTGGCTCGCTGAAGCGCCGTGGCCCAGCATTCGACGAACTCGTAGCGCTTGCGCTTGCTGTACTGGATGACATCGTTGGCCAGATAGAACAGCACCAGCCGGTGGTCAACGCGAACTGTCGGAATGAGAGCGGAATTAGTCTGGGGCAGTGGCAACACCAAGACTAGGACTCACCTTTTTTGAAGACGTTCAGCCAGCATTGGATGATCTTTTTGTGGTTGGAGCGGTGCTGCAGGCACCAGTTGGACATCTGCTGTATGCCCTCCTGCGTGTCCTTCAGCGCCTCCAGGCGCGTCTCGAACAGTTCCTCGTCGAAGGCTTCCGTCATTTTGCTGGCGTTTAGTGGGCCGCCTCAATATTCATAATCTTTGGATTCGCAAAATTGTTTACAGCGTGCCGCTGCCGCTGTTTTTCAGCGTTTTTCTTCTTCTCCCCACACGCGCACTTTTTTCCACACACTCACACACCACACACACACTCGATTTTCACTCCACTTCACTTGGCGTTGCGCTCCTGCTAATTAGCACACCTTGTGGACCATGCACTCCTTTGACGGTTTCCGGGTAGCCATGGCGCTCAGGTAATTGAATCGAGCTCCGTTTTGCAATTTGTTAATTGTTAATTTCACAGAAAAATTGTTGCAAGCCAGGGAATTTCGGTGTGACCAGATGAAAATTTCAATTTCCCCTAAATAATCTCAAGAAGTAAAAATTGTACTCTAAAAAATCCAGATTCTCCTTAAAAAATATCCTAACTTATGTATATGAAAATATTTTGAAAACTGTTATCACTTTTGTTCTTTAAATTTTTCCATCGTTCCTATGCACTATGGGGTTTTTGACCACTTAGTGTGGCATTTAGTCATTTTTTAAAAGGTATCTAATTTAAAAAAAATTAGTGGGAATATATTAACAGAGCATCAAACTGTTATGCCTCATACTCAAAATGATACTACTTAACAGCGCACATGTTAGCATAACAGCTGCAAAGTCAGCTGTTGCATTTGTAGAGTATTTACGCTTCGATACTAAACAATACGTGGAAAGCAGCACTAACTATTCGGATTGTGAGCCCGTTTCTTAAAACTCTTAAAAGT
>JAEIIH010027795.1:0-13953 GCA_018904745.1 Drosophila orosa
TTATACATTCTTAAGAAATAAATAATATATAATATCGGTTACTTTGCAGTATTTTACAGGGCATTAGTTACTTCGATATTCAATCTGAAAATCCTGCAACTTGCTCTTAATAATGCAATTAAGCTACCCGCTAAATGGAATGCATTATGGATGCTCTTAATAATCAGATATGACAGCCTGTATGTCGAGCAAGTGGTTTTAATCGAGGCTCCCACTCACCCTCACACATTTATGTCGCTTAATGTCAGAGTTGAAAGGACGATGCTGAAGGACAACTACTGCCCACCGGAAAAACCTCCCACCGGAAAACGTTGAAGCTTCACCGCCCACCGCCCACCTGTTGGGTGGGTCGGTCACTTTTGAATGCAGTCCTCTTGGCATTCAAAATTCGTGCAAAGGCCAAAGTGCAGCTGGAAACGTATATATTTTTTCACTCTTATCTCCCCAATGTCAGTTGCAGTTAGTTCTTGTGCAGCACTTTCATGTTATACACTGGGGGAATACAATTACAAATTATTCTTTTAGTGTAACTAATATTTCTAATACTTCTTGTTCATATTCAGAATGTGTTCATTTGGCCAACACTTTCGTTAGTTAACGCTGGAAGCTTCCCACTCGCTGGCCAATTAAAGACCAACATTTATGGCAAATTAATCGCTCAGAGGCTGAGAGCTATTTAGACCTTATTAAAAGCAGATCTTTGGCGCGATTCTGACTGCTTTTGAATTGGCCAAATCCGCTTAATAGTTGGCCTAATAAGGCTACGATCAATGTGGCAACGATCTAACTATTGATTACCCAAAACGGTGACTTTCGCATCGCGGATTTCCGCTCCCAAGCTACTAGAATTTCCCCCGTTGGATCCCCATTAGCCGCCGACCGACTGATGAGAAGAAGGTCACCCGACACCGCCGAAAGGATGACAAGGGTTTTGCTGCTGCTGTCGATTAGCATGTTAAAGGCGGCTGCTTAGGGCCTATAATTAAGCGACATAAACTTGGGTATTAGGCGCTAAATAAACAACAACAAAAAAAGAGGGGAAAACAAAGCCCTAAAACAAAAAAAAATACAAGAAGTTGAGGTATCGAGTGGGAGTGGGAGGTGCGCCTCTTCTCGATTTGCATAACTGTTCGTTTTGGGCCCAGAAGTCGGGAGGGGGCTCTGGGTTTGGGCCCTGGTTATGGGTATTGGGTATTGGCCGGGGTATTGGCTGCGGCATTCGAAACAGAACGGAGGCAAACACACACACACTCTGGCATTCACCTGGGCACTGCACCTGTCCACATAAGCGACATCAGCAACGGTCCACGATGGGCTTTCATTTGCTGCTAGGAAAGAGTAAACAGCGCGCGTCGCTTCTTAGCCAGCCAAAAAAATACTCTACAAAGTAAGGGACATGCCTTTCCATTGAGTTTAAAGAGGGTATTTATTAGTATTAAATTTATTAGCTAATTTATCTATAAGCTAACCCTTATTTATTAACCTAAAATACTAAAAAAAAGTAAGGTAGTTCTAAAAAGCACACTTGTAGAAGCTTAAAAACATTAAAAATCAAACCTAAAATTAATAATAATTAAGCATTTAATCAGATTATGCCTAAGTCATCAAAGAATCTTATACTAATATTTTATGAAATTTAAATTTTATGAAAGTATTTACAAAAGTAAAAAAAAAGGCAAGGAGACGAGGTATTTTATGAGGTTTTATTCAGAACTTAAAAGAGAGTTTCTAAAAATAAAATCTGTTAATATTTTTCCACTAGACACTTTCAAAAAACAATTCTTACTAAATACTTTTCATTACAAATATATAATTATTCTTTAAATATAATTTTAGGGCATTTAAACTTCGCTTTACTGCAAGCAAGCTTCACTTTCTTCGTTCTTATACGTTTTTTTTTTCGTAAAACACAAAAGAATTTCCATCAATACTGTCAATAGTGCTGCTACAACAACAACAACATTAACATTAACACTGCACTAACAACAGCAATAACAACAAAAGCAATAGCAACGACACTCCTTTTGGCTTTTACCATTTCGCCTTCTGCGTTGTGCGTTCTGCGTTCTTCGTTCTCCTCAGCCGACAGAGAGAGAGACTTGGCCAAGACGAATTATGGCCATTAAAGCTGCTTGGGGTTTTAAGTTATTAGGCAACTTGAATTTCAAACTGCACTTGACAAACGCACAACGCACAAAATAAATAAAAACCAAAGAAAAAAGTCAAAGAATCAAGAATGTGCCGCCTTTAACACCTAAGCCATCGAGTTTGTTTAATTAAATAAATAAGAGTTTGAGCTTTAGAGTTCAGTAGAGCTTTTATTTTAAATTAAAACCTCTACGATTTTGTTTCTTCAATTTAAATGAATTGTATTTAAAAGGGAGAAACCTCGACTGCCGTTTGTAAAATAGGATTTTAAGGTCAGTGGGCAGTCAGGTACAACCACCTTTTCCCACTTAGCCTGCCACCTGTTGGATTCCGAGGGATGACCGCCATTTAACCCCTTCAAATCGTTGGTAGCCCCATCGAGATACGTCAATGTATACTAAACGATTTTGTGCATTTATCATACGTCATTAACTCCAGTGACTTTGATCTAAATTTAATCGAGTCCAAGAGTCTCTTTTATTGATTGGGGTGAAGCGATGCCTTTTTCTATGGAAATTAGGAGGTAAAAACAATAAAGGAGGGGTTGATGTTTATGTATTATGGATACTAAATTAAAGAATATATTAGGGAAATTATATTTATAAGAAAATCAAGACATACGCTTACGTTAAGGAAGGTTTTTAATAAGTATGTAAATAGAAATCATGGTAATTAAAGGTTGAAAATAAAGGTTTACTACAATACTATTAATTTTTACATAATTTATACAAAAAATAGTTTATTAAACTCTTTAACCCAAGAAATATTATAATCTTAGAATATTTATAAATATATTTAATTACTTTACTTTACAGTAAATTCAAATTTAAACCATTTGACCATTTTTTAGGTTTAATAACACAAATATTTAAGAACATTTCTTAAATTTCTATAAATCTATAATTAACATTTTTCCCTTTATAATTATTTTAAAATAATTTCTGTAATTTTAAAATATTTTTTACATTTTTCTTTGAAATGTTACATGCTCAAGCGACACCTAGTGTTGACTTAAAGTGGCAAGAGTTTTCCAAAATAACATGCAGGCGGCGCCACTACATCAAGCTTGTCTCTAAGCGAAGAAAATCTTTGGATCGAAGCTTTTCCCTCATAAACCCGTTTAAATTTAAATCCATGAAAAATAAAATAAAGTAAATACGTTAATTTTTGAATGAAATTTTGTTGAACAAAGTTGTAAATAAACCATTAATCAATATATTTGGCTTATATAAAAAACAGTTTCTTCAAAAACTGTCATCCAGAAACCCACTTCAACTTGGCCCATTACCAAGGCAATAAACGTTTCACAATCGACCACGATCACCACTCAATGCAGCAGTTGTCATCCCATAAACTAACCACTTACCACCAAAAATCCTGTTGCTGGACAAAATACAAACAAAAAGGCGAGAAAAATGCGAGTGGAAACTGTCATTGGCTCGCTTTTAAATGGGGAATTGCCAAATGCAAAATGGCTTCAGGCTTGCACTGGAAATAATTTAACTTTAGTATATTCTAAAGTTAATTATATATAGAAGAGTATTAAAATAAAATAGAAGCTTCTAGTTATTACCTTTGAAGATAGGCTAGATATTTGCAAAATATATAAATATGTGTACATTCGTAATACGGAAATCACTGTCTAAATTAAAATAAATAATAATAAATTACCCACTTAAGTGTAAACAATTAGTTTTCTAATATAGTTAATATTCCACAAAGTAACTGAAAAAATCCTCAAGAAGCACAAGAAAAAATGTCGAAATTAATACTCTAAAATAAAGTTAACTTCCCAGTGTCCATTCAAGTCTCCCTCCCAGCGGTCACGTCACACTTTGTAGGCTCCAAGTTTTTTACGGGACGGAAAATCAAATCCATTTCCATGTCCACCACGATTCATTCATTAATTCTCTGGCAAAAGCGTCATAAATGCCACACAGTTTTCAGTTTGTTTTTCC
Organism: Drosophila orosa; assembly: GCA_018904745.1. Lineage (NCBI taxonomy): Eukaryota > Metazoa > Arthropoda > Insecta > Diptera > Drosophilidae > Drosophila > Drosophila orosa. Next base: position 4,107 of record JAEIIH010027795.1, read on the forward strand.
TTTTGGCTCGTTGATTTTGTCGTTTGTTTTTCTGATTTAATTAAGCCTGCGTTTTGCCATTTTGCAACTGTTTTTTTTATTTGTTTTTTTTTTTTTTATTTTTTTTTCTGAGACATTTGCAAGTCAAATGTGGCGGCGTTAATTAATTGAATTGAATCGACAAAAATAACGCATACGCCGCGTGCAACGCGAAGAATTCTGCGCTTGCGCTGGGCATTGGCCATTCGAATTGGGCAATCGATTGATTCTGTGGCTTCTGTGGCTAATTAGGCCCCGTCATCCAAAATCCACGGCATTTTGCACCCATTTTGGAGCGCACGCCCGTCCAGCCAAGCCAAAAAACCAAAAGCCAAAAGCCAAAAGCGTCTAAAAGGCTGGCAAAGACTTGGCCAAAGGAGGGGGAAGACAGAGCAGATCATTGATCGATCAGCCTTAAATCGGCATTTAGTCTTTGCCAATTTGGCATTCGAGTTTGCCACCCTTCCACGCCATCTGGAAAATTGCTTTCCACTACGCAAAAATGTGGGGCAGTGGCTGCTGGCTAATCTTTTATTTATAAAGCCGACTCGCACAATGATCTGTCCGCATCGAATTGGACATGGAACACTTGTTTGGCTCTGGCTCAGGCACTGCCAACAATTGCCAAGCTATTGACTTAATATTTGCTAATAGATTTCCCATAAATCACATTCCATTGGCGTGATTTATATGCATGAACTGAGCCGAGAGACTCTGCTGTCTCCACGAGTGTGTGGATTTTCGTGTATATTTCGTGTGTTTCTTCTAAGAGATGGTGTCTCTCGGTCACTCTCGAGAGGAAACTTGAGCTGGTTGAAGTGCCGAACTGCCAGGTTGCATGCCCCAAACTTAGGGTGTTATTATGAATTGTTTGTTTACTTTTTTTAGCATAAAATTTAACCCTTTGGGGTCTAAGAGGGAAAGTTATAACTTATAAGGATGTAAATGAAGAGGAAAAGTCCAATATTATTTAAAGACAAGAATAATACATCATAGTTTAAGCTACTTTCAGTATGTTTTTGAGGTAAATATGATTCTTTTTATTTAATATTTAATTAATTAAACTCTCTCTATATAAAGATGGCCTAGAATTGTTCAAAGAGTTCACTTAAAGAGCAATTTACGTATATATAATTATATTACTTCTCTACAAGTTAACCCCTTAAATATTTGACCAATTTTATGGATCCCTCTCTCAAGCCCAGGGGGTTAATCATGGCGGCAATAAAAAAAATCCCACGAGCTGCCAGATGCTCGATCGCATCGCCTCCAAATGGAGGCAGTGGAACTGGGGCTGGGATGTGGATGTGAATGTGGATGTGGATGTGGCTGTGGACTCTCCCCCCTCGCATATACTATGAGTTATAGTAAGTGTCCTCGAGACGAGACGGCGTGGCTGCGATTGCGACTCCATCTCGACGCTCGCCGCCGTCGTCTCCAGTCTGAAATCGCCCATCAAATATGGTCAAATGTGGCACGCAGCGGCATTTGAGGCACGATAAAAAGATAAATCTCGCCTAGATATTTGGCAAGCTGCGTCCGTCCATTATGCAATTTGGGGAGAATTCCCAGCGTCAACGAAAATTGAATTTGGAGAATTGCAACGAGAATTGCAGCCAGAATTACAGCGAGAATTGCAACGAGAATTGCAACGAGAATTGCTTCGAGAATTGTTTTGAGAACAATTAGACGACATTCTCCAATGGCTAATTAAGTTGTTAGAGCAAGGCTGGATGCCTTCGAGGGGTGTGGCTTCCAAAATTGGCCTCAACTCTAATCAGTGCATTCAATTAGCGCGCTCTGCTTTCCAATCTGAGGCTCCCCCGTGCTGGGAAATGCCGCCTTTCCTGCGACTCCTTTGCCGGCAAGTGGTCTGCCTTCAGAGATTGCAGCGCCAAGCTCCCAGCTCCCCGAACGCGTTGCGTCATCCGCTCTCGACGAGAATTGCTGTTTCACTTCGGCCGGCAGGCCGAGATACTTCACAAATTGGTGCTGCTTTGGCCCGCTTTTGTTGACTGCTGCTGCTGACTCTGCTGACTGTTTGTCCGTCGACGACGACGACGCTCAGATCGAAATCTAGTCAAGATCTGTCCTCCAGTCCACCGCGTCCGCGCGACGTCCACTGTCCGACAGCTGGAGGAGTGCGTCTCGTGGTTGTGGCAGTATAAAAGTAACGCAATGCACGCAATCCACTTACAGTCGCTATTCTCCCGCCAAGCCAAGTGATTCGAGATCCCGACGAGCCAAAAAAGCTGCCATGAAACTGCTGGTGAGTTGATGCAAGGACTAAGCTTGGATTCCTCGTTAAAGGATTAAGATTCACCTTTAAAATCCTTATATTCCCTCTCCTAGATCCTCACCACTCTGCTGGCCGTGGCCACAGCCGCTCCTGGTCTCCTGGACTATGGCCTGGAGCACTCGGCGCCTACCATTAGCTACGGCCATGCTCCTGCCATCACATATGCAGCTGCCGCGCCCGTCATCAAATCCTATGCCGCTCCAGCCATCAGCTATGCCCATGCTGCTCCAGCCATCAGCTATGCTGCCGCTGCTCCCGTGATCAAGTCCTATGCTGCTCCCTCCTACAGCTATGCCCATGCGGCTCCCTCGTACAGCTATGCCCATGCAGCTCCTGCCATCAGCTATGCTGCTCCCACGGTGGTCAAGTCGTATGCAGCGCCCGTGGCAGTGGCTGCTCCAGTGGTCAAGGCAGTGGCAGCTCCGGCCACCAGCTACTCGCACTTTAGTTCGGTAAGAGTTTTGGGAATACATATTTATGCAGGATTTATGAAGGAGAAATTGTGCCTTTTCGCGTAGGTCGTCTCCCATGCCACGCCCATCATCAAGTCCTATGCCGCGCCCATTGCCGTCAAGTCCTACGCCGCTCCGGCCATCAGCTATGCCGCTCCTGCGCTGGTCAAGTCCTATGCCGCTCCAGCCATCAGCTATGCCGCTCCCGCGGTGGTCAAGTCCTATGCTGCTCCGGCCATCAGCTATGCAGCTCCCTCCCTGAGCTACGGCGGCTACGATGACCACGGCTATGGCTATCACTAAGCCAGCGCTTCGATACCAAAACCGCTCCAAGTCAGTCCAAGCACAAATCCCGGAGCAGGAGCGAGAGTTCTGTAGAGTCGCAGCAGCAGCCGAGGCACGTTCACCTTTAGTATTTTTCACCCACTTTCCCACGTCCAGTAGTCACTCACATCCTACCAGGATCTGTCCTAGCTCTGTTTACTTCTTATTTATTTAAGAAAAAAACCATAAAAAACCAATAATTATTCTCACAAAGGCAAACACAATAAAGGAAAAATTGCATTTTTCACAAGCCACTCGTAACATTTACAACGGCAAAGATGACGATGACCACAATGGTGCTTAGGTTGTTTAGGATTTTGGCCAAATGCGGCCAGGGTTTCTCCTGAATGTCGCAGAAATCATTGGCCTAAGAAATATATCAATTTTAAGATTATATTTTTTAAGGTTTTGGTTAATAACTCAACTCACATCGGCAAGTCTTAGGCCCAGAATGCAGCGCAGGACATTGCTGTTGATCACAGCCGCCAGGCAGTCAGGAGCCTTGGCTCTTGGCGGATACAATTCCAGCCACAGTAGGCAAATGTGCAGGATATAGCAGTAGCTGGAGGTTATCATGACCACCTTGTAGGCAGACACTGAGGGGAAACACTACATTTAATATTATTCATATAATTATTATGATTTTCGTTTACTTATGGGCGGAACATAATGCGGGGAGGCGTGGCGCGTCAAATACATCATTCCCCAGGCGGTGATCAGCAGGGCAAGAAGGATCAGAGCACTTCTCCGTGAAGAACGCAGCACAAATGACAAGGTAAGGAAAATCTGACAGGCTGAAAGCAACATTTAATATAAAAAAGTATATTAATTAGGTCTCCCTTTCCCTTACCAATCAGCGGCACATAGAACACCGTCATGTAGAAACTGCTATTCCTCTGAATGGTAAACTCAATGGCCACATCTCCGGCCATTGTCTGGAGCGTGCTCTTCTGGGTATATCTATTCGCCGAATCATTGCCCACTTGCACCACGGATATGTCAAGGAATGTCCAGCCAGACGGTGTGTTCACATGCTTATTGGGTGCCACGGGGCTGTGCTTTTGATCGTAGATTAACGCCAGATTTCCCTGGTTGTCACCCTCCTGGCCGATCAGGCCCAGCTCGATGTCGCATGTCACACGCTCCTTGGGCCAGTTGCGTGCACTGTCCACACACCAGCTGGTCAGCTGCAGGTTGTTCACATACAGGGTGACATTGCCGTTGTGAAAGACACGCAGCTCGTAGGATCGCAGCACCTCGTCCATGGAATCAATGGCTCCGTTGAGGACACGCATGTGCGGTGTCCATATTTGCAAGTCCCGATGCTCAAAGGATTCCAGATTGCCAAAGTCGGCGAGATCCCAGCGCAGTCGATGGTCGTGCCAGTGCTTAGGTGGAAAATTCTCTCGATTAATATATATATCTTTCACATATATATTTTTCTAGTTACCATCATGAAGTGCATGCGGGTGCGTAGCAGGGAATTGGTCATTTCATAGGCCAGCGAACGGGTTTGGAAGTGGAAGGGCAAAGAGCTGAGATTGGCTGGCAAACTGGCATTCTCCGCCTGAATGTTCAGTTGGGCAAGCAATTTTTGCTCCATCGTTGGCGCCGGAACATCGGCAGATATTTCTGTGCCTAAAAGATATAAAAAAAAAACATTCAGTGGATTGTTCTGAATTTTTTAGAATACCATTACAAAACCATAAACTTTAAGGAAATACAAAAACCCAGTCAAGAAACCGCATTGCCTCTATAATATTAGATGTTAAGCCTCACCAAATCCATCGAAACCGCAATCGTAAAACCACCTGGCCGTATTTGTGCCAAAGGAACTGAAACTGATGTAGTTGATGGTCAGGCCGGAGGCATCGATGAACTGCAGCAGGGGCTCCTTCTTGAAGCCGGGAATGTAAACAAACAGCTCGGCATCTGCGAACAAGAGAGAGATATGTATATTTTGGGAGAGCCAGATAAATCCCGAGACTCACTCTGCGTCTGGACAATCTCAATTGGCGTTGGCTCGTACAGAGATAGCAAGTTCCGATCTTGATTCGTGGACACGCGCCTTACTCCCATGGCGGTGCGGATAGCGGAAAATGTATTTCCGCCGGCTCCTATCACTGCAAGCCAGAGTGAAAAGCATATCAAAACGAAGCCCGTATGGTAAAGTCAGGGGTGTCCCAGTAACCTCCTCCCAATGAAGGTTTATTTGTTATCTCAAATGAAACAGAAGCTATTATATAAATGCTTGGCTAGCGTCAAAATTAAATTACTAGGAGAAAAGTTATTATCTTTATCAGGAAATTCAATTAAAAAATGTTTATATACTATGTACTTAATAAAATAACAAAAAACACAATCTAATTCCAGCTTAGTCCCCTGAAAACTTTCATATCTTTCAAGAAATGTATTACAAAGTCTTTATCTCCAAATGTCAAGTTCATACAATGTCTCCATCGCAAATCCAATGGAAAACACCAAAGGCTTAGAGAAAATCAAATACTTTAAAAGTTTAATCTGTAGAACTCCCCAAAAGTTCTGAGAAATAAGTTTTCACCTGATACTACCTACCCTTCTCGTATGATACCTACCGATCTCATAAACCCGATCGTTCGGTCTCACGTGATTCGTCACCGATAGCAGGATGTGGGCATCCATGGTGGTCAGGACGTAGAACTTCAGGTGCAGTCGCTCCCCTTCCTTTGCCATGTTGTTGTCCAGGGAGTGAACCATAAAAAAGTCTCGGTAGGCATAGCCAGCATCCCGGATCGAGTAGCTTTCGCAGGAGTCCAGCTGGGCAAAGCTCACGTTGTACTTGCCCTGGACAATCGGCGGTGCCAGGCACAGGCAGCTGCAGAGAGCCAGTGCCACGGAGCTCTTGATAAGCCAGGAAGTGTTGTCACACATCGTGTTCGTCCGGCGTTCTTTGTTGATTTGTTACTACTGACGAGCGGTCGCGGAAATGACTTTCAAAATGCCGGGCAGTTATCACAAGACAATTATCGATGAACGATATGTTGCGCCACTTGCCGCCAAGTGAGACCCTACACGCGGTATATTCGCCCGCACCGCCGGCGGGCACACTCGACCACTGACCTGTTATCAACATTCAGAACTCTTTGCCACTTTTGCCTTGTTTTAGTTAAATTTTTGGGCTTTGCTCCCAAATACCGCTGACTCCAGGTGACCCCCACAGGCCATGCCCGATGAGACGCAGGATGCCAAGGCGCAGAAGTTGGCCGCAGCGAGGAGAAAGGTGCGAAACGGCAACGGCCCCACACACAATTGTTTTTGCTCTTGTGACGTGGACAACATATTGGGCTCTGCTCTCTAATATTGATTTTGTTTATGTGGACACAGCTGAAGGAGTACCAGCAGCGCAACAACAACAACAACAACAATGGGCAGTCGGGAGGAGGAGGAGGAGCAGCAGCAGAGGAGGCAGTGTCGCACTCGCACTCCTCCACCGTCAGCATAGCCAGCAACTTGTCCGAGTGTTCCGACAGCGAGCCAAATGGAGCCGGTAGCGGTGGCTTCCAGCAGCAGCCGGAGCCACCCACAGTCCTGCCCACAGCGGCATCTTTTTTCACCCAAAGCGAGCCGGAATCACCGGCACCGCACAATGGCGGCCTGATAGCCGCCGCTGACCCCTCCAACCTGCAGGCCATTCAGGTAATCATTGCAGAGAAGGCCCAGCTAAATGCTGAGCTCACCAAGGTTCGTCTGGCCTGTCGCGAGCGTGACCTGGAGCTGGAGGAGCTGCGCACTGTTAGGGAGCAGCTGCAGCACCGCCTGGAGCAGCTGCAGCAGCACTGCCAGGATCAGCAGTCTGCCGGCGAGCAGCAGCGCCAGCAGTACAGCCAGCTAGAAGGCCAACTGCAGCAGTCGCAGGCACAAATCCGGGATCAGCAGTCCCACCTCCACGAGCTGGAGGCCCAGTTGAAGCAGAGCAACCTGCGGCAAGACGAACTGCAGCAGCAGCTGTCCACAAAATCGAATGACTTGGAAATGGCTCAGCTAAAGCTGCGCCAACTCTCCGACGAGTCGAGCATCAATGCCGACAACCGTGTAGAGTCGCTGGTTCAGACACAGTACATGTACGAGCAGCAGATTCGCGACCTGCAGGCCATGGTGGGTCAGCTGACGCAGGACAAGGAGCAGGCGGGGGCCCAGTACCAGAACTATGTGCAGCATCAGAGCGGGGAGATAGCCAAGCTCAATGAGCGCAACACAGAGCTCGCCGAGGAGCTCAATGCGCTCAAAGAGCGCGAGCGTCAGCTGGTGGAGCATGTGAGCGGCCTGGAACGGGACATACAGAAGAACCTGAGCCTGCAGGCGCAGTTCAAGGAGGTTGTCAGCCAAGAGCAGCCTTTAACCAAGGAGCAGCAGACCAGCGACGAGCAGGTAGGTTAAAAGCTTTAATAAAGAAACTCCTCATTGCATTAATCTGTCTGCCAGATTGCTTTGCAGGCTGAGCTGGCTGCCTTGAAGGAGCACCTCTCTGACCTCGATTTCGAGCGTCATGAATTCCAGCTAAAGATCAAGTCGCAGGACGATCAGCTGCAACTAAAGGAGTCCGATCTGGCCGAGCTGGAGCAACAGCTCGAACGCCTGCAGGCCGTGCAGCCGGATCAGACCAAGCTGCTGGCCACCATGGAGTCCGACAAGGTGGCCGCCTCGCGTGCCCTCAGCCAGAACGTGGAGATGAAGCAGCAGCTGGACGAGCTGCAGCAGCGTTTCGTGCAGCTGACCAACGACAAGGCCGAGCTGGTCATTCGTCTGGATGCCGAGGAGTTTGCCAATCGTGACATTCGTCAGAATTATGCAAGCATGGAGCAAAAGCTGCACTCCACCGAAGAGCGTTTTACGTTCAAGGACGAGGAAATGATACGGCTGTCGCACGAGAATGTGGAACTTCAGCGCCAGCAGTTGATGCTGCAACAGCAGCTGGATCGCCTGCAGCATTACGAGGTGCCTTTACTCTTTTTTTAGTTTTGAATTTTAATGAAAATTGTTACTCTTTCATAAGGCCAAGGCTTACCACAACAGCCAGGAGGGGAAGGCAGAGGAAACACCAGTAAATGAAGCTGAAGAAGTCCATAATCACCACCACGATGACCATGGGGATCATGCAGGCCACTCACATGATCACTCACACGATCATTTGGATGATCATTCACACAATCACTCGCTTGAGCATTCCCACGAGCATTCGCATTCGCAGGAACCCAACCACGGCCACAATCATTCACATGAGACCAACCACAGACCCTCTGGCGGCAGCCTGCCCACCGCCGAGGCCGTGGAACGTCTGCAATCACGCTTCACCACGTTAATTAGCCAAGTGGCTGACCTCACCGAGGAGAAGCACAGCCTGGAGCATCTGGTCCTGCAGCTGCAGAGTGAAACGGAGACCATTGGTGAATATATTGCCCTGTACCAAACGCAGCGACGCATGCTCAAGCAGCGCGAGTACGAGAAGGCCGCCCAAATGCGTCTCCTGCAAGCAGAGCGCGAACAGTTGCGCGAGAAGATCGAGGCGCTGAACAAGTTGGTGAGCAGCCTGGGCGTGGAGCAGGCGCCACCAACAGATGCTGGCGCTACGATGCAACAAAATGAAGCAGCAGCCACTGCAGCAGCAGACTCTAACGCCGCCGACGAAGGGGAAAACTCGCAGCAGATAATTAACAAGATACAGGACATCATCAGCGAGATCAAGGAGAACACGGAGCAGCCGACACACAGCCATGCACATGCCCATGCCCATGCCGGCGATCATCTCAACTGCTGCCTGGGCAAGTTCGAGGTGGTGTGAAAAGTCCATAGACTGCTCGCCAAGTGCAATTATCGCCTGCTTACGTATATCCATTAATCACTTTTTGCTACTGTATTTAAATTTGTAATTTGTAAACTGCTTTCCCTTTCCCCAGCGCGTCTTTTGTAAATGTTTCCAGCGAATTGTGTCCGCGAATAAACCTAGTTTGTGCATCTACAACTTGGGGGCCCCCAACTAAAACGTATTATTAAACAATCGACATGAATATATGGTGTTTTATTCGTAGAATATGCATCTGCGACTCTTTGTAAACAAAAAACTATAAGATCTTATTGGGTATCTTTTCGGGGGATGGCAATGTCAGCGGATATTAATTCTCAATAAGTAGGCTTACTTATGCTTGTTATTAAGGTTTAAATTAAAGTATTTTTAAACTTACGACTCTCAATGGGTGTTCTGTAAGCTGTTATTCACCAAGAAAAGTCGTATTAGTTCAACAGAGTACATTCAGTCGATGCTCAAAAGTTAAAAAACACCCCATCCAGCATTTAAAATATCATTTTTACAATAATCAGCCTGGATGAGACTTTTTAGAGTCGTTGAAATGATTAAAAAAGGTTTCGGGACTCAAAAGACTGGAAATTGAGACGAAAAATACTGGAAATTTACTCGAAAAAGACTGGAAATTTACTCCAAAATGACTGAAAGTTGCTCTCAAAATATGTTCATAAAATAAAAACAAAAAAATGTAATGCAATCGAAAATGTATCCTCTAGGTGATAGAAATTCCATTGAAAAACGACTCAAAGAAGAGTCTTTTATGGTTCAATGTTCGGGTTATAAGAGACTCTTTTATTAGTGTCGCAGCTAGCATACATTTTTCTCGTTTATGATCATAAAACGAACGCTATTATCCTAATTTTAATCAGAAAGCTGACTCGAAAAAGACTCAAATTTGATCAGAAATTTCATAAA
>JAEIIH010027806.1:0-10162 GCA_018904745.1 Drosophila orosa
ATTTCCTTAAACAATATTCTAAGGACTTGTTTAAAGAGTTTCCTAAGATCCCATTGGACACCCCAGAAAATCTTAGTTTTCATTAAATAAAAATTAATTTTAAGAGGTTTAAATAAACCTTTAACCTTTAACAAAGCCTAATTAAATCCGCTTTTGCTTTAATTTACCAAATTATTATCTGTTCTTCGGATATAGATGAAAAACCAGTAAAACGAATCATGAAAATGTCAAGATTTCAATCTTTTTAATTAAACATTCCCCTGTTTTCACAACTCGCTTAAATCCAATCTGATAATGGCTGTTAACAGACAAAAGTCCCTTAGTATTCATGGCACATCGTCGTAGTAGTCTCCTTAGAGGGGGGAACTTTATACCGAAAACCTCAGACCAATTAACCATTTAAAAGCGAATCGAACTCCTTCATTAGCAAACATTGCCCAATTTCTACCCTCGTCGCAAATATTTCATTTATATGCCATAAATACTTGTATGAAACTTTCAACGCGACATGAAAATTAAACGAAATGCTTCCCACTCCCATAAGCCATATCCCCATATTCCCCCATATCCTCATATATACTAGCTGTGTGTCCTGGTATCGTTTGTCTTTACGGGTAGCAAATAAAAATTCTGCTTTAACGCATGAAATCACACAAAGATACTAAAAATTTGAACATGCAACTTTATGTTGGGCAAAACGGCATGGAGTCTGTGGCAAGGATAAAATGTCCCTTTACATGGCCGTGGAAGTGGGTGGCAGACACACATGCATACAAAACAGCAACAATAGTAAACAAAGCGCCACAGTTTATGACGCAGTAGGCCAACGTCCCCCGGCCTCATAAATATAAAAATTAGTTGCCGGTCAGTTAGCAAGTGGGCGGGCAGTTGGGCGGCGTGTCCTCGTCCTCGGTCCGTTTCGCTTCGGTCTCAACTGGAAGGCCACGGTGGCCGCCCACAATTAATTAATTAGTTCAGTTGACAAAAATTGCGGTGTTCTGTGAGGGGTTGAGAGTGCAGAGTGCGGAGTGTGGCAAGGGGGTGCTGCGGCTGGTCCGGCATGTGTCTGTGATTGGACTGGCTTACCCCAGGAGCTGGCAACCGAGAGTGTGTGTTTGTGAGTGCCTAAATGGCCGCTGGGACTCCTAATTATGTTTATGCGCAACGGGATTCGTAATTTGCCAAGCAAAAGAGTGTTCTTTGAGCTACAAATAAGCTCTTAACGGGTCTGTTAATTATATATTATACGTAATAATGAGGATATTTTTATATTTGGAACCAGAGCTTGCTGTTAAAAATTATTGAACTAAATATATAACATTTTGTATGGATTATTTTTTAAAGAAACAGATTTATTTCTTTTATTTTTGTATTTTTATTCAATTATAAATGTTACAATCCCTTGTTGGAACAATTTTCATTACAAAAGACCTGAGAAAGTCAAAGTTATAAAGCTTTTGAAGATTGTAGAATAATCTAAGTAGTAAAAATTTAAATTAATATTCAAGAACTCATTTTAAGTACTTAAATAGGTTCTATAATTATTTGAAATTTAGAAACTTAATAGCTTTTTAAAGTCTTTGTTTTCTTAGCTTGTTTTTACAATGACTGATCACAATTATTGACTCGACAAATTCGCGTATTCTTTGTCTTCATTTTCTTAGCTTGTTTTTGCAAACTAAAACAAATGACTGATCACAATTAATTACTCAACTTATTCGCGTATTCGCTCGCCATAAACCAACAACTCCTGCGATGTCCATGTGAGTGCCTCATATTTATGCACATGTGTGAGTGCAACTGTTTTGGCCCACTCGCCCTTTGTGGGGTGTCATTCCGGTTTCAAGGGTCGTGGGCCCTGACGGCGGTCAACTGTTTTCATAAGCGTAGCAAATATTTTCACAAGGCCAATTAGTGGGCAGCCCCAGTTGACCGCAGCTGCTGAGAGTTGTGACGCTGCCCCCGCCTCCTTGTTAGATCCTTGTCCCTATCCTCTCCCCTCTGTTGCTACTGTTGCCTTGCCTGGGAAGGAAGAGTTCTAAAATTAATAAAAAGCACCCGAAAAACTTTCCAGCTCGTGCTGGCTTCCTGATCACATTCTGGTTTTTGTCAACGCAACATACTTGCGAACAAAAGTGAAAAAGGCAAAAGCAATAAAGTTTTCAATTGTTTCTTTCGCACTCTCTATGCAAGAGTTTTCCTCCGTCGTGCTCCTCCTATTTTAGTTTTTTGTAGAAAGTTTTTAACTGGCGCTGACTTTAAGTGCAATTCAGTGCCGAGGCAAAAAACAAAAAAAACAACATGAAAGAACCCCGAAAAAAAAATATAGAAAATGTTAAAAACTTTTCGCCACTTGCCGCTGCTGCTGCTGCTGCTGCTGACTTTTTGCACTGTTCTATTCTGTTTTGCGGCTGCCACATTCGTTTTGTTTTCGCCAGTTTAAAAACGCATTGCCAAATGTGTCACACAGAAGTTATTGTTCGTGCTCTGTGTTGTGCCTTTTCTCTGTGACGTTATTTGAGAGCCCCAACAGTGGGGCGAGAGTGGAGAATGCGGTTGCTTTGTCTCCTGCATTGCATTGCACATTTCGCACTTGACACGGCGATGCAAAGCGAGAGGGGAGCTACCGGGCACGAGTCGAACGGCACTTAGCGGGTCAGTGCTCACCCAACCACCCACTCACTCCCCCCAGGGCCCGCCCAGGTGACGTTGCGCACAAAGGAGCCCAGCAACAAATACACAGTTATAAATGCAACTGGGTTGAGTGTCTTAATGCGTGGCTAAACGCTGACATTCAGGTGCCTTCCCTGCTCCCTAGTATTCATTTTAGATGAAATGTTTTTCGGTGAAGAGAGGTGTAAAAGAAACAATACTGTGGCCTTGTGTTTTGTAAATTTCTCATTACTTTTCTAAGCTTTGGATGTACAAATAGGGATTAGAATATTAAAAACTGTGCAGAGAACCACTTTTTTGGCTACCAAGGATCTTTCCGCTATAAATCGGTGTCTCATTAAATTAGTTAATTTCCTATTACTTTCAGTAATTAAGGATACCTCGTTAAGGAAAATATGTGTTAATTCCCCTTCAATCCAAAGAGTCCTTTGAAAAATTAGAGTCCCCTGCTCCATCCTTAGATTGATTTCCAAAGAGCAAGCTTAGTAGAAATAATTTTCGCAAATTCTCCAATGAATCCGCAAAATCAAGCGGCTTCGTAAGCCGATCTGACGCTAACAAGCTGCGCTCAGCTATTGAGACACAGTGAGCTGTCTTAAAAGCGAGCCATTGATACGCGGTGGTCCCTTGACGGATTAATTTTTAATGAGCCAGTTAGGCAGAAATTAATGAGGCTGGGCGCAACAAACCGCCCATCCGGGGGAGGTTGGTACGGGGTCCTTTCACCTCACGTGTCTGCCCGATAAATCATCATTGCCAAAAGCCAACGTCGAAACAAGGACAACAAACACAACACAATGAAATACAATTGCAATTTCCTTGTGTCCGGTGCGAGTCTATTCTGGGCCACCACCGTCACCGTCTTCTTCCCCCGTAAATCCTGACAAATGAGCGAAATTTCATAGCTCAGAGGATATTAACGTGTATTAGCGCGAGACGACGGCGAATGCATTAAGTCAACTAACTGTGGTAAATAGAGGGGAATCAGCCAGAAGGCGATCCTTGCAGCATCAAATTTGCTGCTTCATTTATAAGGATTACTGCCCCCAAACAGTAGAAACTCATAACAAAATTACTTGCAAGAAATGCAACAAGCTCAACTATAAGTAGAAGACGACACACTATACACAAAACACTAGTATATACTCACCCCCGAGAGGAGGGTGGAAAATTGGCGCCATGACTGGCCAACTGGGTGCCCTGTGCCCTCATTTTCCGGGGGCAAACACGAAATATGCATTAGTTTTTCCCGTTGTTCACCATGATTACAACTTTTTGCTGCTGCACATTTCGAGGGTTGACTCTAAGAGGCTTTTGAAAAGTCGGCCAAATCTATATTAAATAGGTTTTTTTTTTGTGGGGTAAAATATTAAAACAGTTATTGAAATAATAGTGAGTGCATTGGGGAGGTATCAGTATATACCATAATTTTGCAGACTTAACGAGCTTTTATTAATATATTTCTTATAAACCTTATAAACCAAAAAAATCCCTATTTGCAGTCATTCTCCTTTGTACAATTTATAACTCTCCTAGAAAATAAAACAGGCTAACTTCTTAATTTGTTTTGGCTCTAAAATAACCCATAAACCTATGTAGTCTCAGTAACCCCTGCTTGAACCTTACCCCCAGGTGTCCTAAAGGTTTGTTAACATATCAATCAGTCTGTTTACACCTTCGAAAGCAGAGCTCACAGAGAGTTACTAAAAATGTCACAGATCAGCAATAATATTCCCACATACAAGTGCGTCATCATTGGAAATGCAGCCTGCGGAAAGACGAGTCTTATTGAAAGCCATCTCACCGGAGCTTTTGAGAAGAATTACAAACCCACACAAAGGACTGAGGAGAGTCTGCTTACCTTCTACACCAGTCGCGGGCCCATCTCCTTCAAAGTTTGGGAGAGCACAGGCCAGAAGATGGACTGCTATACGGAAGTTGAATGTGCCATAGTCATGTATGACATGTCCACGAAGGTCAGCTATGACGCTGTGCCCAAACTGACCAACGACCTCCTTAGCATCTCACCCAATATCATCCCAGTGGCTCTGTGTGCCAACAAGTTTGACCTGTTCGGGGCCACCAGCCATCTCCGGCACTGGACTGATGAGCTTATGATATCTGTAAAGCTAAGATTGAACCTGGGAAGCCCTTTCCTCTACCTGGCACAGAAGCTATTTGGTGATCCAAATCTGCGCTTTGTGCCGATGATGGCTGAGAAGCCACCCTATTCCCCGATCTTCAATGTTCAGAAGCTGTGTGCATCATTAATGCAACTGCCCAAACCTCCCATAGAGGATAATGACGATTATTATTATCATATTGTAAAAAAGTAATAGAAACAAACACTAAACATTAAAGTTCCCGAGAGAGAGAGAGAGAGAGAGAGTTCTCCTAACTGTTGACAAGTGACTCAGTCATTTCCCCAGAGGAACATATCGAAAGGAAAAGAAAAAAAACACAAACAGCATTTTTCCCCGACACCAAATTACTTTTAGTAGCTGCAGAGCTATTCTTTGAACCATTTAGCAATATCAGAGAGAGAGAGGTGAATGTGAGCCGTAACTCCATGAAAGTAGCTGCTTGTCAGGTGCTCCTCGGGTTTCCCATTTGCGGTGGCACCATTAAAGTCAGCCAGGATGTCAGAACATGACGACGACGATGCCGCACCCGAGTTATTATAATTAAAGTCGGCAGAGGCGGCAGGAGTTTCGCTTTCTTCGCTTTTGGCTTTATTGTTTCCTTTTTCTGGAGTTCTCTGTGAGATGTTATTTGAAATTTCGACGCAGTGTCTTTGACGTTGCTTGTTTGTCGTCGTCGGTTGTTTACTGCGGCAAGACAGCCACAAGAACAACAGGGTGTTTTGGGCCAGGACAACTCAACAGCTTGGCTGACAACGGAAATGGCAGCGGGAACGGCAACGGCAACAAGCAACATCACCAGCAGCAGGAGCCGGAGCAGCAGCCACTGCGTGCTATATGCCTTTTTAACTTGATTTAATGAGTGCAGGGAAAGACATCAACAAGAAAAATGAAATAACTGTCATTGAAGACATGAAAAAGGGACTCCAGATGGGGGATAGACAACGTTTCTTCCTTCTGAGGCTGGAATGAGTTGAGTGCGAGGCTGCGCTACTTAACTGGGACACAAGGGGTCGGTCTCCTTTCAGAGTCCTGTGTCCCGAGTCCTGGGTGTGGCAGGGCGCAATTATGCAGCAAATTAACGCTTTATATTTATTAAAAGGAAACCCAAGGAAATGGGCTTGGGCGTGGCTTTCAAAAAAAAGAAGAGAAAAACAAGGGATGAATGACTCCTTGTGTACACATTGCCTTTTCCTTGACAATTGACGAATAATACTGGGGGAATGGTTAAAAGCCCATCTGTATATCAGTTTCCTCGTTGACCAATAAGGAAATTAAAATACATGTTTATTAATATTTATTATACCGTTTAGCAGGGATAGCTCATAAGGAAAAAGTCAGTATAATTTTCTGTCACTTCTTGTTGAACTTTTAAATATCGAAAGAACTTGCTATCAATAGATCCCGGATTTCATGTTGCTTATGTTTTTGCATTAGTTCCCAGACTTTGTTATCAGCATGATATCATAAATGTGTTTTTCTATGAATATTTTATACAAAAATAAAGTGGACTTTGGTTAAGAAGAAGAATGTTAGTTTTTAATAGTTGAAAGACTATTTTATATTAATTTTAAATACACATCTTGAGTAGGATTTCTGATATATATTGTGTAACTATATCACATTTTTATCCCACATTTTGATCATCAAACATTAAAACATCACTGCGTTTAGTCAATCTTTTTCAGTCTATATTTATCGTTTAGTTTACATAGTTCTTATCCATTACAAGCAGCATTTCACAAACTCCACAGTTTCACATTTCTACATTATGGCACACAGGCCGCACTCCTCCAGCACACAACAGGCTCCTAAGAGCATACAGCACTCGGCATCGCTGGGTCCTGCCGGTCCTGGCTGATTGTAGCTGGGCTGCTCCACAACCACAACGGGTTGAGTGTAGACTGGCGATGGCATTATAACCTCCACGGGCGGCGGTGGTCCCACCACATTTATCACCTCCACGGGGGGCTGATAGTACGGATCGATCACTTCCACCTGGTAGCCTGCGTTGTACATCCTTAGGTTGTTTCTTGGACGCTGGTTTATTTTATATTTTTAGTGGGGGTTGCTAATGCAAGTGCTAGTTGTTAGTGACTACTAAAAAACGGAACTAAGTGAACGCAACGCGGTGACGCGCCTTTAACTGAAACATCGAACGCAAATGGCTGGCTGGCAATATCTTACTCATTATTATCTAAAGCCGAGGGGGAATTTGATCAATGAGCTGCCCTGATTACGAATAGTGTGTACACGTAAATAACATAGAAAAAACCAAGCCCAGAACAGTGGAGCAATTTTTAAAAACAATACTATATAAAGAAAATAATTAAAAAAGATCTACAGAAGATATTTATTTATTTAATGCTATTTTAATTAATACAAAACAGAGTTTCCAAGCTAGATTGAAGCCTGGAAGGGTATTTACTTTGTTTTAATTAAATTAACCTATTAAAAGTTAGGGTTCACGATTTTCTATATATTTTCCATTTATTTTCGTTCAATAGAAACCAGCTTGAAAAGGCCTAATACTGGTTTTCCCTAAACTCATTGGGAAAAGTGTTTAAAACAGGTTTAAATACAACAACACCTTAGAAGGACTTTCATTCAAAGTTGCTACTAGTATTTAATTAAACTTTTACTCCAAAATAAGTTGAAATGAATCATAAACTGAATAGAATTCAGATAACTGCCCCACTGTTTTCCTGCTGGCGTATCACGTTGCGTATGAGTAATATTGTTTGGGCTTTAGATAAACATTTTGGCCAAGAAACACTGAGAGGGAGAGTAAGAGAGAGTTTGGCCCCCCAAAAAAATTATGTTAAATGAGCAGGCACTCGCACTCGGAGTAGCACTCGTCGTGGCACACTCCAGTCCACACTCCCATTTTGGGGTCCCATTTGGAGGACCCTCGTCAAAAATATATATATTTGGGGCGAGAACTCTGGCACTGCGGTTGCAATTCAAGCGCCAAGAGTCATAAAATCCTTTATCAAATGAGAGCAGCAGGCAGGCCCATGGAGCAGCACTCTTGACACATTTTCCGCTTTTATTGGCAAATTGAGAAACATATAAATAATAACTCGGAATGTGAACTAACTTTTGGAATGATGTGGTGAGCATTTCGCAGCCAGAAAGGATTGTCCCATGCCTCGCTCTCCCCCTCCCATAAAACTACAAATTTTGTTGGTGGTATGTTATTAAATTTGGCTTTTTATTATTATGTGGTCTTTTGGCATTGAGATTTATGTAAGACAATATGTTACCAGCAAGCCCCGCGAACGAATATACTAGTAGAGTGTGAGGGGCCAGGACAAAGTGTTATTTACAACGGAATCGTAAAATTTTATTGCACGAAAAAACTGTGTGAATTGTTGTGTGTGTGTGTGTGTGTGGGTCGTAGACATAGAAAGTTAATTTAACGTAACGCATTAAGAGGCTCTCTCCCGTTGTCCTTTGTTTCTGCTGCCACTTTTCTTCACATGATTGTACAGCAGCAACAGCAATCGCCACACTGCATGCAGCAGGGGCAACAGGGGCAGCAGCAACAGCCCTTGTCATGTGGCGGCGGAGCTGCTGGCTGTGGCTGAACGATGACCGTGGTCCCAGGCTGGGGCGGCACTTGTACCACCTCGACGCGAGTTCTGTGATCCATCTCGTTTGCTTGGGTTATATGGTTTGTATAGTATATATGAAGTAAAGCCGACTTGTTGCACTGCACGCGTCTCGTTGGGCACTGGACTTGGCACTAGGATTGTGTTATTATAGCCGCCGTCCCGCCAATCTCTGCCTATTACGCTGCGAGTCTTATCTATAGATAAAAGCTACAGTGCTACCCCTTATCAGGTACTGGCGATTTGTTTGTGAAGTACCTCTGCAAATTGCTGGGGTCTCACCTTGGCTGTCTCACCAATAGTTTGATAAAGGTTTGAAAGGTAGGCGTATAAAATCGATTGGTGATTTATTAGGCCATGTTTCTTTAAGTTTACAAGGAAATACCAGAGTTCAGATAAACCCTTACCTATGATAGGCATATAAAGATAATAGAAAAGAGAGATAAGCGTTATCTTTTCTAGGGTTTATATGGTTATCTAGTGCAATCTCTCATTCATTCTCATTCTTTCAGATTTCCTAATGCACCAAGCCTTATCTTGATTTTATTTACATATATATCTAGTTCATTTATTTATCCCATTATGCCGCTCTATTTCCATTTCAATTTCGCATTTATTTAGAGTAGAATTCCCCCCTCTGCACACTCACTCTTCTGTGGCCTTATCAATGGGTGACTCACATTACAGCAACTATCAGGGGTAAGTTGAAGCCCTCTAATGTCGCATAATACCAAATGGGGCAGCTAATTATATGTGCCACCTTATCTGAGCCCTCCTCAAAACTATATATCCGAGTACGCATTTTGCATTCGAAACCAACCATCCAAGTGCCATCTCAGCATCACCATCAGTGGCCACATCAATTTTGGGGGCCGAATAGTTCCTCGTTTGCTATCATAAAGCGGGGATCTCAATTAAAAATTTCACCCAACACCAGGCAGGGGCGTTACCTTGCTGAAATTAATAAAAATATATATATCCATATATACATATATATTTTTGAGCGCCCTTCGTGCAATGGCGATGATAATTAGTGTACGTGATTCTATTTACTTCGAACGGGCGGGCCCCGAACCTCGATGAATGTATCCCAGAAACATCCCCTATCCACCGTCAGTGTTGGAAAAGGGGTCCGTCCGGGTCCTTTAAGCCAAGGGAATGTCCTGTGTGTAATATGATATGCGCGTAAAAAATATAGTACGTGTGTGCGTGACAATGGCAACAACGTGCGCCAGATCCCCAAAAGGACGAACTCTGGGGTTTGGGTGTCAAAAATGAAACTACGCCTGCTTGGAATTTTAAAATAACCAAATGAGTTTTAGCTTGATGAAAATAAGCAACAACAATAAGGGAAATAGAGAGAATAGCAGCAGCAGTCGAAGCCGAAGCAACAGCGAAGCCCATAAATATTTATAAACTTTCCCCTGTCTTATAAATACAGGGTCATTAGTTGGCCTGCACACCTTTCACCGGGGATAGCCAGGATCCACGCTCACCTCGAGGACAATAAAAACGAACTAGGCGGCAATTTGAATTCCTTTACTCTATATAAATAGGAGACTAAGTGAGACGTTAGTGTCCTTCGACTGTTTGCAGAATATAACTAAAGGGTTAATGGGGCTCAGGCTGATTTATTTGTTGGGGAAAGCTTAAAGCAAAGAAATCGGAATTTTCGTATGGCAAATTCGCAGTTTTTCGGGTTACTCTAGGTTAGAAATGTAGGAAAATGTAGAT
>JAEIIH010027813.1:0-15030 GCA_018904745.1 Drosophila orosa
GAAAGTTGGCATAATGTTTTTCAATTTCAAATTGCAAGGGTATACAAACTTCGGTGTTCCCAAGTTGGCTTCCTTTCTTGTTAAAAATTATTTTAGACAAGTTCATAATAAATAATACTACGGAGACGTGATATGTGTCATTAAAAATGTGATTAATAATAATAATGTACATAATTTTTTATTCAGAAATATTACTCTATATTTGAAAAAAAAATTTTAAATGTAGTTGGTCTCTTAATTTGAGTCATCATCTATGATATTACGGATTACAATTCAAAATCTTTAAATGCGGGAAGAGATAAACATATACATATATGAGGGAATGAGGTCTGTAGCAGACTTCTGTAGCATAAGTGCACACTTTTAAAAATTGGGAATATAATGAGTCACTGTAGAGGCAATTAGTTGAAATTAAATTGACAATCACACTGCAATTGAAAAACGTGCTCTCCTCCCCTCCAATTAATAATTCTAAATTAATGCAAACGAGACGTGTCAATATTTTACGCTTATACCAACCGGTTCCAACAACTCAGGCACAACGCCATACCTTTGCATACGGCTTGCCAAGAAAAATGTAAACATACATAGGGTAAATATTAAGTTATTTAACACATTCACGGCTAAGCTGTTTTATCGCCTACACAAATTAACAACTGAGCGCATTAAATCCAACAATGTGTTAAGTGCTTAAACATCTCTATCTCAAATTTAACTAGACAGATTTTCCTGATATTATAAAAGTGTAGTTAGTATTTGTGTACATTTTATTTGGTAGATAGGTTAGATATCCGCATTTATTATTGGCTTTATATCATAGGAGCGCAAGGGGTTGTGTTTTTACGAAATGCAAAGTCATTCAAGATGCATCATTATCCTAGAAAACTTACTACACGTCTGTTCCCAACTGCAATCTGTATATAAAAATACTTTCAGCTTTGAAATATTGTCAAATTTTGTGCAACTGTTTGATGTACATAACTATGTTTATTATTTGACAAAAACATTCTAATTCATATATTATTATTAGTGGATCTAAACATTAGACTAAAGAGTTTTTAACAACTTACTTAGATTATACAAAAGAGTACCTGATGTTAGTGAAAATTACTAAGCAGTTTTTAATAAAACTTACATTTTTATTTATTTGCTTAAAATATTCCCAAATATTCCCGCTTAATTGTAAAATAAGCTTTTAAAAACATGACGCCTGACAAGTGCCATAATTTGAGTATCTAATGGGCATCCCCCCATCTCTCTCTCTAGATCAGTCTAACCACTTAGGCTTATCTGGCTCGTGATAGTGACATCATTTCTTATCTTCAAAATCTGTTGGACGTCTCTGATTGTCAGTTATACAGCTTCAACCAAGCACTTCCAAAAAGTGTCTATTAGTTCTGCTCCGCAATTCCTCGCTAATAGAACGGCTTGCTGACATTTTCCAGGCCATAATGGACGCATCCCACAGGAATCATCGAAATCCAGCTTTCGTGGGCGACGACGGACGCAGCACCGCCAGCACAGTGGACATTTCGGTAGGAAACTGCGGCAAATAATCCATGAGTCAACTAATCATCGTTCCGCAGGCTAGCAATGCTGCTCCACGAGATAATGCCGACGATCCTGAGTCAAGCAAATTGCCGGAGGAGCGGGCCACCTGGGGCAAGGGCGCAGAATTCCTCATGTCCTGCATAGCCATGTCCGTGGGCCTGGGCAACGTGTGGCGTTTCCCCTTCACCGCCCTCGACAATGGCGGCGGCGCCTTCCTCATTCCATATCTCATTGTGCTGTTCCTGATTGGCAAACCGATTTACTATCTGGAAATGGTAATTGGCCAGTTCTCCAGCCGCGGCTCGGTTAAAGTGTTCGATTTGTGTCCTGCCATGAAAGGTAAGTGCCTGTGAGAACACTGCAGTAGGTTCACGGTCGCCATGCTCTTTTCAAGTCTAAAGTTAAGCTGGAAGTTATTATTTTAAAAATTAATTGAGGTTTGAATAACCTCAGTAATCACTGCTCTTAAAATTAATTTAAAAAAATAGTTTACAATTTAATACTGCTGAATTTAATAGTTAAAACAGTATATCTATGCTTTTAATAATTCTACATTCAGATTTTCTTGCCTATCAAAAATATGTAAATTCTTTGTTTAACTTTTTATATAATTATTTTCCAAATTAGTTCAAAATACTGATGAATATTTATTACATTCATAAATTAAATTTTAAAAATAAGTTGTGCATGCCACTGTATGGCAGAGCGTTGCAAGCGATCAGTTAGGGCCACAATAAAAGCGTATTATCCCATTCAGCCAAGAGCATGGCAACAGCGAACGGCAGAGAGTACATCGTCATTCTGTTCATCAACCGACCTGCGTGTCCCATATGTATATCCCATGAACGCAACCGCATCTGTAGGCGTCGGAATCGGCCAGGTGATATCCATATCCATGGTGACCACCTACTATGTGGCCATAATGGGCATAACCCTGCGCTACCTGTTCGACTCGTTCCGCTCGCCGCTGCCCTGGTCCGAGTGCCGGCCGGAGTGGCAGTCCCACTGCGTGGCCTCCAGCCTGGGCAACACCTCCCAGTTGACCAGCCCCGTGGATATGGAGAGACTGTCCGAGCAGAAGCCGGTGGCCTCCGCCGAGTTGTATTTTCTGTAAGTGGCTTGTACCCGTACCCGTTTCAGTTCCCTGTGGTTGGACCTGGACCTGTGTCATTGTGGGTTAGTGGTGTTGCAGCGGCATGTTTTCGGTGTTTTCGGTTTTTTCGGTTTTGTGTATGTGTGGGTAGTGTGTGTATGCACAGTGGGTAATCTTATCGCGAAACCCCGGCGCGAACTCAAGTTTATGGCCAGTACGACAAAGGCACAGAACGTCCGCTTTATTGCTCTACTAATTGAATGAGCACCTGCATCCCTCTCCCGGCAATTATGGCGCCTATATTGCTTCAATTGTGGGGCACTGCAATAGACCGATGTGATTGCAACAGCCAAACAGAGCTGGGTTCGGTTCCATCCATCCCCCGACAGTCCAATTGTCAATATGGCAGTCAATTGCCGAGGAGTTCCCATTGCCCCAGATTCAATCACTCAACCACAACAATGTAAAACCTTCACCTTAAACTCGAAATCACTTGGAAATAAATGTGATTCCAACTATATTTTTGCACCATAACACACTTATTTTCAAATGCTAAAATAACTTACATTTTACTTATACTTATCCAAAAAAGCTTACAATCGGCGCGAGACATCGATAATATATTTTCACAGTGACAACTTTTAAATTAAATGTTATTTCATGAATTTGTTTCATCAAGTGATTTAATGGCATGATTATTTTTACAAAATTCATCACATGCAAATGGTCAAAAGATTCTCAGTTCAATATTACTCATCTCTTCACGAACATAGTTACTTTATTATTTACCAAGGAGTTTTCTTATTTTCCTGATCGACCCATAACTCATACCACTACGCTTTCTCATTCGATTTGTGTTTACTTATTATTTTCCTAACTTGTTTTTAATGGAATTAAAAGGTGTTGGAGCCGGTCAGGCCTTCCAGGTGTTTATGCTCAGCACTTACTACGCCGCCCTGGTAGCGATTATTGGTCGATATTTCTTTGAGTCATTCCAAAATCCCCTACCCTGGGCCACATGCCGGGAGGAATGGGGTATCAACTGCATAAACTCAGCCCCCGATGCACCTAATTGGTCTCAAGTGGATGGCGATGGTCAGCGCCCGCAAAATTACTCAGTAAAATCACAAAACGATCGGCTGATCACCAGTTCGGAGTGGTACTTTGTGTAAGTGCTAAGTTTCTGGAATTGTGCGGGTGTGACGCTGGCTGGGATTTTCAATAATTGCCCATATATAGAGATTTATTCAAGACCTAAAAACAATCTGTGCAAGAAGCTATGTTTTGGTATCCAAATTGCCCCTTAAATGTTAAAGCTATGTTTTGGTATCCAAATTGCCCCTTAAATTAAATTCCGTAATTGAGAGCTGCTTTCAGGCAGGGAATTAATAGGAAGGTGTCACAGCCGCATGAGGATGGAATCGGTGATGGTTTAACCTAACTCATTTTAATTGGTGGCGGTCTGGGCCTGACAATAATTCCGCTAATTCGACCCTGTTCAATCGTTCTAGTAAGGAGGTGTTGCACGAGACCCCCAACATAGAGGATGGCATCGGCCTGCCCAACTGGGAGCTAGTCATTGGACTGTTCGTCGCCTGGGCCTGCGTATTCCTAATCATTCGGCGTGGGGTCAAGAGTTCGGGAAAGGCCTCCTACTTCCTGGCCCTGTTCCCGTACGTGATTATGGGCGTCCTCCTGGTGCGGGCCGTGACCCTGCCGGGCTCCCTGGACGGCATCTACTACTTCATCAAGCCGCAGTGGGGCAAGATCCTGGATCCGAAGGTCTGGTACGCTGCTGTGACCCAGTGCTTCTACTCGCTGTCGGTGTGCTTTGGCAACATCATCATGTACTCCTCCTTCAACAAGTTCGGTCACAACGTTCACCGCGATGCGTCGATCGTGACGGCCCTGGACACGATGACCTCCCTGCTCGCCGGGTGTACGATATTTGGCATCCTCGGCCACCTGGCCCACGAGATCGGCACCGACGACATCGGCAGCGTGGTGAAGGGTGGCGCCGGACTGGCCTTCATCTCGTACCCCGATGCCATCGCCAAGTTTAAGCAGCTGCCCCAGATCTTCTCGGTGCTGTTCTTCCTCATGCTTTTCGTGCTGGGCATCGGATCGAATATAGCCATGACCTCCTGCTCGGTGACCGCTATTCGGGATCGGTTCCCCAACTTCAAGCAGTGGCAGTGCTCGCTGCTCATAGCGGCCGTCAGCTTTGTGATTGGACTAATGTACATTACGCCGGTAAGATATAAAGGATACATTTTGGCCTTCAATGGAAAGGATTCAATGGAAATGTATACATATAGTTATATGGAATTCCCTTTTCCTAGACCTTTTCATTATAAGTTTTATCCGAATAAGTTTTCTTCGAGATGTTAAATTACTTTTGTCCGTGTTCCTTAAGGGCGGCCAATACATGCTGACGTTAGTGGACTTTTTTGGTGCTTCAATGATAGCACTGGTGCTGGGAATTGCCGAACTGTACACGATCGGATGGATCTACGGCACAGATCGCCTGTGCAAGGACATCGAGTTCATGCTGGGCCGCAAGGTCGGCCTCTACTGGAGACTGTGCTGGAGCATATTCACCCCACTGATCATGACCGTTATTTTGATATACTTCTATGCGACATATGAGCCGCTGACGTACAACAACATTGTCTACCCCAGTTGGGCGTACGGTAAGTCTAGTTGAGTGTCGAATATAAAACGATCTGATATTGTTCCCTTTTAGGCATTGGCTGGGTGATCACCGCGTTTGGCATACTGCAATTACCGATTTGGATGATTGTGGCGATCATCCGAGACCCGGGCCAGTCTCTGGGGCAGAAAATCAGAGGCGCCTTTACTCCCAAGAAGAATTGGGGGCCCACCGACCCCCTGCTCCGTGAGCAGTACAACAAGGAAATCGAGAACGATCTGACCCCGAAGCGGGGAAAGGGTGTTTGGGCTGCCATCAAGCAGAATATTTTCGGCTGATCCAGCCATTGAAAAAAACAGGTGCAATGTACATACATAAAGTCCGAAAGATCTTGTATTAATCCTAAGTCTGCCAATAAACTTGATAAGTATGAATTGAAATAAACCATATAATTCTGAATTTATTTTTTTCAAGAATTATCTGTCGATATTTTTACCTCGTATTACCTTGAGTAATTCAAAATGGCAGTCTAGGGCATATCAAATTATCAAAAGAAAGATAGAAAAAGAGCTTGCTATTCTTATCCACCCATCAAATCACCTCGTTTCGCTCCAGTTCGTTTTGACCCCACAAATTGACCGCAACATTTGACAATTTTCGGCATTTGCTAAATCCGCCGCAAAAATGGTGGCTGGGAAAGAGATAGGGAAAATCAAGAGAAATGTTATGTACTTTGTCTCCGTTACTGTTCCAAATCAAACAATGGAAGCGAACGGCAGAGAAGGAGAAGGGTCGCTTCGGCAGACGCCGGTCGCTCTCATTGTCAGCGTGGCACAGTGGTGCAAAAGCAAATGTATTGGGATGCCACAGAAATTGCTGGGTTTTTAAAATGAACTAACTCCGAATTTGACACCTTATACAATTAACTGCATACTTTTGATAGTTTATTTAGGGATCTTCGAACCCTAATGTTTTTTATGGTAAATTTAGGGGGTTTCGCTGATAAGCTCGTATACTTTATTTTATCATTATTTTAAGTAAAAGCAATATTATATTATGTCACTATAATTAGTAGAAAGTAACTTAAACTACTGATGTTTTTATAAAATTCAAGAGGTATAATTATGAAAACATTGAAATATTTTAAATATAAATCCTACATTGTTCCCCTACCAAAATCAAAGCTTAATGCCCACCGTGCAGTTAGGGCCAGGAGAGGAAGGCGGGCGTTAAACTCGACGACGAGGCATCTTAGAGATAATTGCTTTGATAAGGCTTCGCGCTCGGTCAAAATGGGGAGCTCGCGGCTGTCCGAGGGCATTTTTTATAAATGTCACCAAATATTTACATGTCGCAGCAGCAGCATTGTGGAGCGGCCGGCAGTTTTTTCTTCTCGGGCTTTCTCCGCCAGCCCCAGCCCCAGCCACCCTGGCCCGCATTCGGCCTGCGGCTTGACTTTGCCAACTGTCCGGCAGTGGTAGCTTCCAGGCCGCTGATTCCGGATGGCGGTTGCCGGCGCCGCGTTGCTGGAAACCGCATAAAAGTCATTGTCACAGCAAATGGATTAATTTTCGCGACACGCCGCCATATACACCTCTCTTTCGCGTCCACTCTCTCGCACTCTGTCACACCCCCACAGTCTTTCCGACTCTCTCCTTCCTCTTTTACACTCTGTTACAGTAAGGGTATATTGGGATCAGGATCAGGAGCTTAAATGCCAAGTTTTGACTAATTTAGCCTGCGTTTCTATACAAATAACATAATAAAATAGTAATACAATATGGAAAAAAATAGTTATTTTTAAAGTAGTTTGTTTTTGATTTTATTTTTCTTTCTTTACAGTTGCTAATTCCGTTTTAGTTCCATTATAAATCCTACCCATATCATGTTCTTCTTTTAATTTGTGAAATATTATATTGATTTAAAAAATTGTATTTAATACTTTAAGATTACCACATACCAAAAACAACAAGTTAAGTTTTAAAGCGCGAGCACACATCGTTTTATTCAATAGTTATCCAACTAAAATCAACTGGAATCATGCCGAGCAAGACTTGACAGTAAATTAATTCGAGGGCAAACACATTTAAGAAAGAAATATTATAGTATGTTACGAGGTATTCAACAGGCCATCAACTGAAATATTTCACTTTTACTTTTTTTTATAAAGAAATGAAAAAGCCTGGTCTGTGGCTGAGCAGCAGTGGGGGTTGGCATTTACCGCAACAATAATTACGTTTTGGGTTGGTTTTTCAGATCCTGATGCTGGCACGGAAGTGTATAATGTTGCTAAGTAGTTGCGGTTATTTGTTGTTGTTGGGCGACATTTTTGTTTCTTCATCGCCTTTGTGTTGTTGTTTCGTGTTCCCTAATTATCCCGAAAGGCAACAGGAGGTTTATTTCATACTGTAAATGCTACATAATTAAGTTTTGTAGCTGTTTAAAATGCGGCTAGAACTTGCTTTTCTTTTTCCTTTTCGCTTTTTGTCAAAGATAAGTGAAATGCATCTTCTTACGAGATCGGACGTTATTCGTTTCTTTTTATTCTCCACCAGAAAGAATTCAGTATTCTATATAGCAGATATTCAACTTTTTTTGTCGCTTGCGTATTTCTTTTCCCCGATTAATCATTTTCATTAGAGTATTAAATCTGGACTTTAAGTGTCTCACTTTAAGCTTGAAAAAAGTCTATAAAGAATTATACGGGACAACTTTGTCTTTAATGAGTGGTTCCTGAGTTACGCGTGTTACGAGTGAGTACTGAATTCTGAAGCATTTTTCTAATGCTAAAAATTCCTAAATCAATACTTCGGATACTACTTCCTCAAATGAATAATTTGAAATCGTGGAGCCTCCTATTTCAACAAGGCAAACCGATTTTCGCAAAACGAAACGATTTTCGAATATCACACTTTACCCCCACTTGTTTCTTCGGCATTCTGAGGACTGACATGTTGCCAATCAGTCCAAGTGCCGAGAACTGTAGCAAACTGCAGCCAAAGCGCACACACAGGCCCAGATACCAAATAGAGTTCTATTTAACTAAAAGCTAAAAACACCGACAGAAGCCAGTCAGCGGGCTTTCTCCTTCGCCAAAGACCGCATTTCTTGCCTAACGCATTTGTCTTTCTTGCCGAACAGCCCGCAACATGCTGGGAGTACGAGGTCCTCTCCTCTGGCCCCGAAACTAATCCCCAATTAGGGATGGCATTGGGTGAGTAATTGAAAGACAAGCTCCCACAAGTGCGTTTTCTCAACTCTGCTCTGGAAATACAGAAGTACTATTACAGTCAAGGTTTTATTAGCAGAAAGTTCTCCCCTGCAGGATCAAAATTAGAAATTTAACCAAATGCTGCTCAAATTAAATGTCGACACCGAGCAATAGGTACATGGTAATAGGTAAATTAAATTAAAATTTAATAAATGTGAAATCGCAAGTATGTAGACTTTTAGGATGATAATGACAGAGGATGCAAGAAATTTTACTTTTTCAGCTGGCTGTCATATGTACTCGTGTCAATAAATATCCATGTTCCTCTGTAATCTCACAATTATATTATTTTAGCTTCATATTCATAGTATACAAAAATGAATACTCATATATAATATGAAAACTAATATATATATGTCTCTTTTTATTTTAATAAGGCAATTAATCAAATTAACTTGAAATCCATGACTAAGAGTTTCTTTATTTTTTCTTTATTTAAGAAAATCTAAAAAATTTATAAAAAATATCATGTTTTAAATTCAAATAAAAATTTGTACTTTATTAAGTTGTTAACGGTTTAATCTTGTGTTTTTATATTTTGCAGTTGTAGTTTTTCCCAATTCTCTGTGTTGAGGTGATTTATAAAATAAAAACAAATTTATCATAAATATTTAAGGCTTTTGTTCGGCAGAAAGCAACCATTGAACTCACGAGCTCATCTCAAAATGAAGCTCTGCGCAGCTCACAGATACTCCAGGATACGCCAAAAAAGATTTCCAGCTAAAAGCGAACCGCCATAGAAATGGACCAAAGGAGAACACGCCAGAACGCCAAAAAAGGGAAAGAGGAAAAAAATTTGGGAGTTCTTGGGAGTTCTCAGAAAGAAAAAGTTGCGCGCTCATGCGAAGAGCCGCAAATGTGTGCAATGGGCATAAGTTTCGAAATGGGCCAGAGATGGGTTTCCTTTTTCCTGTCTGCACACCGCCATTTTTCCTGTTCTCAAACACTCTTTTTCCCTACACGCTCTCTGTCCTCCGCCCTCCGCCCTCCGCTCTGCCTTTGCCATTTCTTTCAGCGCCGGGTGAAAATTTCAACGTAATTTCGCGAGCGTGTAAAAAAAGAAACTTGAAAATGTTTGGTGTTTAGAGCAACTGACAGGTGCTGCAACTGGGCCTGGACGGGGATAAGGGGATGCGGGGACACGGGAATGCAGGTATGTTGGTGTGTTTGTTTTGCGGCTGGCACATGGCTAACAAACATATGGGTGTGGGGGCGAAAATCGGATGAAGACCAGCAAAATAAAGTAATTGAATTTCCATAGTGCCCAAAACACACAAAACTTGCAGCACTTGCTTTTGTATGCATTGTGGACGGCATTCGGTTGTTGTTAATTCGCTGATTGTCTTTTTAAAAACAGCAAAAGGCTTACACAAAATATCTGATGTCAAGCTGTAAAACATAAAATACTTCTTTGCCATTTGTGGTTACAACAAAAGATACTCCTTTAAATTGCTCGCAATTATAATTTAAAAAAAAATAAATAAACTATTACTAAGCTTAAAAGAAAAAAACAAATCTAGCATTTCAAGCCCTCTTTCACTGCGTTGCAAACTTCTGACTAAATTAAAAAGCCGTGCAAGGAATAATAAAAATTCTCTGTAGTATTAGCTTAATTGATCAAATAAAGGAAATTAAGCACAATAAATTCTAATAATTTATTAACAAGGTAAGGTAATAGGAACGCTTACACCTTCAACTCGAAATACTTATCATAAAATACTTCGTGACGCTGCTTTAATTACACTGTTGAAAATACATTTTTTTTTGCGCAAGGGGCAAGTGAGTTGATTTATTATTACTCAAGAATCTTTTAACATTTTAAGCCAGATCAACTGCCGAAGAGTAGAGGGTCCTCACTTTTAATTACGAAATAAACAAAAGAGGGACCGGAATGCCGGTAAAATCAGGGCTTTGATGGCTTGATAAATGTGACGGTCCGTGGTCATTGACATTTCTGCTTGTTTTTTGACGGGAACCTGCAACAAAAGGCAATCGTTGGTTAAGCCACGGGCGGCGCCAGGATCTGGAGGATACAGTTGTGGGCGATGCGCCCAAGCAGCCGCAGCGTTTGTGGTCCGCCGCAAGCGGATGTGCAGCCCCTGGCCAAAATGACGATATCATCCCGAACACATATATAAATACATACAAATATCTGCGTAGAGCTCAGCAGGCTGCGCGTTAAATTCGGATAAATGTTTATAAATATATACTGTGGTCGCACCGAAATTTAGCACGGAAAGTGGCTCGTGGGAGGTGCATAAACCACTTTCGGCAGTGGCGGTTCATTTATTCTAACTTTTTGCATTTTAATTACATATAATTTGCATATGTTCAGTTGTTTTTATACCGCTCCCGAGGTGGTTGTGGTTTTTGGCGAGATATTTTTAGCCAAATCGCGTCAATAACAGTACTGCATAAAGGCTTGCTTTTCAACTAAGGTCGCTTACTGGTTAGGAAAAGTATTAAAAAAGAAAACAAAAAATATATACTATAGTATATATATATAAGGTTTTATACAATTAAACAAATTCCTTTACTTAAGAACCAGATGGAATCTCAACGGATGGGAATGGC
Source organism: Drosophila orosa (assembly GCA_018904745.1). Taxonomy (NCBI): domain Eukaryota; kingdom Metazoa; phylum Arthropoda; class Insecta; order Diptera; family Drosophilidae; genus Drosophila; species Drosophila orosa. The sequence continues at coordinate 11,143 of JAEIIH010027813.1, forward strand.
AGTATACAGCTCTATTCGGCTCGCTCATCGTGCCGGAAAATACAATTCTCAACAAAAACTGAACCAAATCGATGAGAACCACATTGGAACAAATACGGCAGCAACAATAATAACCACTAGTTATAACTGCAGCATCTGTTTGAACAAATAACCAAAACACGGAAACGTAGGAGGCCGCCTCTCCAAAAGTTCCCCACAGGCTTACCCTCACAGCTCACAACTGTGATTGTCCGGCCCCATTTTGGTATTAATTAGGAACCTTCTCCATGATATTCGGTAATGGGAAAATTTCATTTTCTATTAGGCACAATGACATTTAAATTAGTATTGATTCAGCACGCTGAAGTTAGCTTAATTTCTTGTCTTGCTGTGATTTAAATAATAGTTCTAAGCCAAATTGATTTGGTTGAATCATCATTTTTTGGTAATCAATCGTTGAATATAAAACCAATTAATATGGAATATGATTTAACCATCCAACCGACAGGTAAGTATATGGAAAAACTCGATTAATAATATTCAATAAAAATATGCGAAGTCACAACTGCCTCTTATATTTTCCCTTTTGATAATTTAAGCCATACAACGCCAGGACAATCGTTCGCTCAGAGTCAGAAATCCCATTTAGGTTGTAATAACAAAATGTCGAGCGAAAAATCAATTAAAATCATTTCCCATTAAAATTGTCCTTTGCAGAGCAACCATCCCAATCCCAAACCTCGCTCCAACCCACCTTATTTGGCATCTGTTGCCACCGCTGTCATTTCGGTCGCCATTCACGTGTCTCCACCGTTTCCCCACCAGCTCCACTCCTGCGGCACAGGCCTCAACAATGTTGTTTTACATTTCCGGTAATAAATATACATTTGACAAAATAATAGAGAAAGCGAGGGAATCGGGAAGGGATATACACAGGTGGCACTTGGCAATGTGCCCAATATTTTTGCGTGGCGTGGGAAATTGGAATTTTGGAAATTCACTCGCTAGGTGAGAAACTTTGCGGCATTTCATTTCCTATAATTAATTAATTATTGCTTTGAGTCGTGCTAATAGCTTCCCGGCTGCAAAGTGTGTTGATGTCGCGAAATTAGAGGAAACCTATGGGTGGCACAATGTAATATTTCGAGACTTGTGTCTAAATTAAACGGCAAATCGAGAATACTTCATTGCAAATCTTAAAGTTCTAAATATACGTTGGGATCCAGATTCAATATGGCGAAGATGAATGGGTACAGAGATTAATATATGTAGCTATAATATGCTAATTGCCTTAACTTAATCATAATTCGGATGCAATCCTCAGGATGATATGGCAATCTTAAGAAGCCTAGGCAATAGACTCTAAGCTAACAAATTACTATAGTTTCACACATCCTGTTGACATTCAACTGAAAGCGCGGCTAAACAAAGGAACATTTGTTGGGGGGATTGGTCCATAGGTTCACATACCCAGAAGGGAAAGGTGGAAGGACACAGTCAAGGGGCACACCTGAGACGGAGTCAGGAGTCATAACCATGACCAAAGTCACACGACATGAGACCCACACACACACGGCCAGCTCCACATCCGGTGACATCCGGTACTTCCTGCTCCGAACACTCTCGCCCCTCCTAGGATGCAGGGCGGCAGCGTTCCTGCGGCCTTGTCACACGTTATCCTGCCCACTAACAACTGGCCAGTAAACGCAGCACCGAAGGCAGGAGCAGCAACCATCTCACTTCACGAGTTGCTAAGGCAACATTATCTCGCCAGAGAAAGCGATGCTGAGAGAGGAAGAACCAGATTGCAGATGCATCTGCAGATACTCTTGGTCTGGAATCCATCGGAAAGATAATAAACTTGGGTCAAATTTGGTATATTACTGTTCCAATTTTTAAATATTATAAGACATTCATATTAGGGATGACTGAAACTGTCAATATTGGGATATTCTACCCATATATGAGGGGCAAGCCAATATATAAATCAGTATTTAAATGTTGCGATATTTCAGTGATAAATGTACATTTTGATTGTTATATCGGACCAATATAAGCAATAGAAAAGACAAATATTTGTACAATTTAAAGTAATATTCATGTTTCAGTGGTTAGTTTGATATTTGTAGATATTTTAATATTTAATTCGATATTTTCCGATGGTTTAAAATACCAAAGGTACAAAATTGGCATTACTTCCGATTTGATATTATTTTTGGCAAGGCTAAATCGACTCGGCTGTTGAAGTTGATCAAGAATATATGATTATCTAGGGGTTAGAGATGCCACCTCCCTTTTGCTCCTTAGTCGTTCTTGTACCCCACGGGCCGTGTCCTACAAAAAGGATGTCACCTCTGGAATCTGTTTGCGAAAGAGTGTGCCAAGACTGGCTACATAAACGGCTTGGCAATTTTGTGCTGCAGCTCCGGCTCGTCTCCTGTCTGTCATGCATCCGCCTGCAGGACGCACGGAATAATTCTATTTGTGCGGAGTCCTGGGAGCGTGGGCGTGGCACTTTTCCCCGACCAAGTGGATGGGCTGACTTATTCCACTTCCCCCCGGGAGCCAGCCAGTGCAGCCCTGGATCTCTCACGCTTGATGTAGTTGGTGGTTTACTACTAATTTGCAACCACATCGTTTGTTTTGTGTGAGCCGCCACCCCACTCCGCCTGTCCACGGCGAGTGTCCTTTGTGTGTGACAGGAGGCCCTATTCACCCCTTCTCTCCCTGCTGCGACACGTCTGGTGCATTAATTCTTGCATCACAATAGTAGCGGGAGGACGACGCTCCTCTGCTCAGCACACTCCCTGTCAGCTCGCTTTGTTATAAATGGTCTTGGTCCTGGTGCTCGTTTTGGTCCTGGTCCTGGTCTGGGTTTCGTGGTCTCGTCTTTTTGGAGCTCTCGCTTCTTATCATTTCTAGCTGCATATTTTGTGCGCCATTGACATGGCAAACGGCAAAAATCCTTTTGCAGTTTTTCCCAAAAGGAACTTTCTAGCTTTTCTTCTAATTCTAATTATAAATACATTGTTTAAATGCCTACATTGTTCATCTACTTAAATCATAAAACAAAGGGAACACCCTTGAAACATTCAAATTCCTACCTTTTCCCGATGATGATTTTTTCTTTGAGTGACTATTAAAACCTAAAAATTGATATGCATTGGAAATGTTTGCATTTTTCGCATACATAACAGGTCTCCATCTCCCAATAAAGAGGCATTATATAGTATTTAACATGTTAACAAGGCAGGAGCCTGAATATGCTGGCAACTGGGGTGCTGGCGTATAAATTGGTTGCAGAGCCCAAATCGCAAAAAATAATAAAATAAAAATTGACAGACGGCAGAGTTCGAATGTGAAAGCCGACGCATATCAACAGCAACAGCAACAGCAATATAAATATACACACAATCTTACAAAATACTTGAACAACGTATGATATAGAAATTGCCTTTATAATCGGCTTATGATTTTGATATGGAGACAACAGACAAATGCCAGCACACAAACAGGCTTAAATTGCCTTTTCTACGCAAAAATATTAAACATATATACAAGTATGTGTGGTATGTACAGTAAAATCCCTCATGAGGGGACTTTGAAGGCATTTTTTAAGCCTCTTTCATGGACCAACATCATTCGTTATTTAGGTCCGACCAAATATAAGCATATGACTGCTTAGATAACCAACAACTTTGGTAAATTGCTTTTATTCGGTTTTTTAAATGCATGTGAACTAAGGTATAGGCATTTACAATTATAACATAAGTATCAGAACTTATTTAACTAAATATAGACGGAAGTATGTAATCCAAGGTCTTATATTCGTCTTTAAGTATCGAAATAAGTATATTAAGGTTAAAACTTATTCACAGATAACTTGTTCCAAACAAGTTAAAGTGTAGA
>JAEIIH010027821.1:0-11527 GCA_018904745.1 Drosophila orosa
TGGATAGTTATAATGTATTTATCATAAGTAGATGAATATATGTATATAGTTTATAAATAATTGATAAGCTATTAGGTGTTTTCCGTGAACTCGGATAAAATAGCTTGAACGGAGGTACATTTTTTCATGACAGGAGAACTTATATAACACAGACCGATTGAACTTCTGAACCAAGAACCAGCCTACAGTTTTATAATAGTTTTCAGATTGCTGATCTCAGTCCTATACGTCAGGTTTTCAAAATATTTCAACCCAAAAGTTCAAAAATTACAGTTTTTGGGTACTTTTTAGGTGCTTCATTTTTGTTTACATTGTTATAATAAATAAACGATTAAAAAGTTTGTTGGGTATAATGTCGTTTAAGAAGAATAAATAGAGTTAAGCCTCCGGTATTTACATTTTTGTAGGAATCGGACTAGATTGATTACATTAAAAATATGGCTATAACTTTGGCTCTTATGACCTAGCTGCTCTCGATAGTTTAGGATAGTAGACGAAGATATATAGAAATCACTTTGGATTTCAAATGAGTTCACAAGTATGCAACAAAATGGTTAAAATATCTGTAATAAATTAAAAGGTTTATTATTTAAGCAAGGAATAAAATTGTAAAGCTTACTTTTCGACGCCATTTCCAATGATTTAAAATCCTTAGCACTCCTCTTACTCTCTCCTCTCAGTAGACCAGGCGAATGGCCTGCTGTCCGTGGAAGATGTCGCTTCGCACCAACACCTCGTAGCTGCTCAGCCGGATCTCCTGCCCAGCGAAGGGGATCTGAAGGCAACGGTTGGATGGCTCAATCACGCCCGGGGTCAGGGATCCGCTATAGCGACCCCGGCCAATGTACAGTGGCTCCCCGCCAGGTGTGCGTCCTGCGATCACCGCTCCTGGGGCCACATTCCCGCCATAGGCAGGCACCCAGTGGTACTTGCCCTGGCCCAGCAGCATCTGGTAGGAGGGCTCCACGATCTCCCGGCCGCCATGGGCTATGTAGGCGCATCCCTGGCTGGGAATGGCCTTGCCCGGGACATGGACACCGCGGTAGTAGGCTCTGCACACCAGCAACTGGCACATGTTGCTGTCGTGACCCCCAACAACGGCATCCGGGTTGTAGTAGTAACCAGGCTCGGCGGAGACCCACACATCGTAGTTGTTGCCATAGCCATAGGCATCGTATGCCGGCGGAGCAGCATACTCAGCCGGTGTGTAGGAGGAGCAGCTGGCTCCGTAGGGATCGTAAGTGGAGGCGGGCGTGAAGGATGATCCCACGGCGGGCACTGATATGGCGGTTACGGACACTTCGGCGGGAGTGAACTGTGGTGGTGGTGGTGGTGGTGGAGCCGAGCTCACCTCTGCTGGGATGAAAGCTGGCTTGGGCGGCGGAGGAGGTGGCATCACCAGGACACCACCAACTGGCGGAGGTGGTGGTGGAGGACGTGGCATCACCATCACTCCCCCCACAGGAGGCAGTGGATCCGGTGTGGGCGTGTAGGCTGGCGGCCTGTCAGACATGGGAAAGGGCATCGCCGCCATGTCCGGATAGGGATACGGCTTGGCAACCAGCAAAGGAGTCGGAGGTGATGGCGGTGGCGGCGGGGTCAGCGGACACTTCTCCACCAGCTCCAGCGGTGGAGGAGGTGGCGGCAGCTGCCAGCCAGGCACTACGCGACGTTCCTCTACCAGAATCTCATAGGAATCCAGGCGACGTTCGGCACCGCGAAAGGCGATGAACAGTGCCCGGTGGACTGAGGAGATCTTGCCGATGATTAGGTGACCCTCGTAGTGACCCCTTCCAATGTACACGGGCTGGTCGAGGGAGGTGCGTCCGCAGAGCACCGCATTCTCGGGTATCACATGGTCGTAGCACTTGGTCCACACCAGATTCTGGCCGCACAGCACCTCGAAGATGTCCTTCGGCAGAGCCTCGCCGCGCTGCGAGATGAAGCCCAGCTGCTTCGAAGGCACCACCTTGCAGACCAGCATGTCGCCCTCGTGCTCCGCTCTGCCCACATAGATCATGGCGCCATCCTCATCGTTGCCCCCGACCACCGCCTCCTCGGGAATGGTGGAGTAGGCCGAGGATTGCACCCACTTGTAGGCTGTAAGGGAAGGAATAGAGGTTAGTTGTGTTTAGGAAGGGACTATAAATTTATTATGGGTTTTAAAAAATAAAGTCTTTTTGGTGGTTTTAGAAAGTTTAGACAGACAGATCGTGTTTGGTATTTTAAGAAACGAAGAGAGATAGTTTTGGGTTTTTAAAGAAGGGACAAGAGATTTGTATTCTTTAAAGAAGAAGAGAGATTTTGTTGGCGATTTTGGAAAGGATTTTTTAAAAAGGGAAGATAGATATTTTTTGTGCGTTAAAAAAGGAAGAGGGATTAGTTTTGGGTTTTTAAGAGAAGAAAATAGTTTTTAAAATGTTTTTACAAAATAAAGTATGTTGGGGTTTGTAAAAATGAAAATACATCGTTTTAAAAAGAGAAGAGAGATATTTTTGGGGCTTTAAGAAAGGAGAAGAATTTGTTTTGGGCTTTATTAAAAGATTTCTGATAAGTTGGACTTTAAGAAAGGAGTAAATATTAGCTTGGGGTCTTTTTGGGTGTGTTTTTTATAGGTTAAATTTTGTTACAGACTGTTTTGCTCTTTTATTTTGAATTGTTGCCCATTTATGTACATATATTTGAATATTGTTACTTGATTGTTGTTACACAAAGTTCAATTTAAGTTGTTTTTCTTGAGAATTTCTGGTTTAGTAATCGGTTTTTTCCTGATTTGGCAAATATCTTATCTTGCCTAATAAATTTTTTAGAATTTACACACGTTTCTTACTTAATACCGACTTAAGTACAGATAATAAGTAGAAAAAAACAAGGAAACTAATGCCTAATATAAAAATAATTGTCTACATAAAGGGTATATCTTAAACAAGTTTCTCAATAAACACAACTTATGTATAAATAAATATATTATTAATTATATATTATATGCAAAATATTATGCAATTTAAATTCCCTTCAAAAACCCTAAAAAAGAAAGTATTAAAGTAAGATTTCTTGGTGGTTACAATCAGTTTTATTTTCAGTGTGAATACAGCGTTTGATCTGGGCTAAATGCATATATAGTGCTTCCTTCAGAGCTCCCACTACGGCGTCCTACTGCCGGCAGAGCACCTCGTAGGAGGAGAGACGGATCTCCCGGCCGCCGTAGGGGATGAACAGGCAACGCTGGCTGGCCGAGATCAGACCCGGAGTGAGGCTGCCCTGGTAGTGTCCGCGGCCGAAGTAGATGGGCTCTCCGTTGCGAGCGCGACCCGTGGAGACGGCATTGGGCGGCAGATGGTGGCCAGCATGGGCCCAGACATAGCCGTAGCCGGTGAGCACCTCGTAGCAGGGCTTCTGGAACTCGTAGCCGCCGAAGCAGACGTAGGCACAGCCCTTGCTGGGAATCACCTTGGCGGGCAGCATCTCGCCCTCGTGCATCGCCCGTCCGGCGTAGATGGGCGTCCGGTCGGAGTCATGTCCGGCCACCACAGCTCCTGGTGGCGTGTAGCTGGGCGAGGCCGCAACCCAAACGTCCTGCTGCTGGTGGATGAGCACCTCGTAGGTATTGATCCTGACCTCCTGGCCGCCGAATGGGATGTACAGGCAGCCGTGCGAGGGATGCACCTTGCCCACCGTCAGGCTTCCAGCATGGTGTCCTCGTCCCACGTAGAGGGGCTCCCCGGTGCGAGTGTTGCCACTGCGCACCGCATTCGGCGGCACTCCGCCACTGGCACTGGGCACCCAGGCGAAGCCCTGGCCCACCAGCACCTCGTAGTGGCTCTTCTGGTGCTCCGTGCCGCCGTAGGCCACGTAGGCGCAGCCCTTGCTGGGGATCACCTTGGCCGGCAGGTTCTCGCCCTCGTGGAAGGAACGGCCCACATAGATGGGCGAGCGGTCCGCGTCATGGCCGCCGATCACCGCGTACGGGGGCAGGGGCGAGCGAGGAGACGAGTGCACCCAGGTGTGTTCTGCAAGGAGAGAGGACCAGAGGCGTTGAGGCGATAAGCTAGTCAATGGCACGCGATAAGATAGCCTGACTCTCCTACACAGAGCGAAAAAGCCAGCATTATCAGTGATTAAACACTAAATATTTGTTCGAAATGCAAGATCAAGTTCGTAGTATCTATAAGTTACGAAGATATTGATACTCTGGCGTTTTTTCTCTGTTTAGATATATTCAATATTTTGCTTGCTGTGCGATTCGTGGGGGTCTGGGGCTGGGTTCTGGGATCAAGTGGGATTTATTTGGGGTTACTCAGAGGCGTAGGGCTGTCACCCTGGGCTCACTGCACTCGTCCTACCAACGGTCACAACTGCTCCTGGCTGCATATTGCCTGGAAGAGTGCAAAGAAAGGCGGAGAAACGTAAAAGTCACTCAAGGCTCTTTGCATGAAAAATACCAAATTCTTCAGAATTTGATATCTTGTCCCCCTATTTTACAAGCTACATATCCTTAAGATATTGTTTAAGTATCAGAGAATAGTATTCTTAACATTAAATCCATGGATTTTTGTATATAGCTCTTTCCACAACCTCTAGATATTTAAAGATATAATAAAGGTGTCCAAAGGCAAGCTGTAAAGTGTGTTTACAACTTGTATCTCATCATTTATTAACAAAACCGGCTTGTGGAAATGTAAATAAATTAAATTTAGACACCAAAAACTCTAGAGGCTTCTTATTTTCATAATTACAGATCTTTTTGCACCACACGATATATTTTATTTGCAACAATCGATCGATTAAATTGCACCGCTTACTCATCCCACTTACCCATTGTGTGTAATTTGTTGATAAGAGGTTATTCCTTCTGATAAATAAATAAATTTCTCTCCAATGCGTAGGCGTAGATATTCCTTTAGTTGTTCGCTGAAGCGACTGCACAGATTGAGGTTCGCAATTTCACTGAAGAGTTGGTGACCAAAAGCGGGGCGTTAAAACCCTAGCCACAATGATTCGTCACCCTTCCAACCTTATCGACGAGCTTTTATCTATCAATACCACCCATATTCTACATATATACATTTGTATGGCAAAACAAGTGCAGTTGATATTGAGCAATATATATCTCTATATTTTTACTTCCAGACAAAGCTCCCTCCAGTCGTTCCATTAAAGCCTTCCCTTTATCAGCTGGCCAATGAGTCACTATCTCGATCCAGGCGGTACTTTTTGGGATAACGAAAGCACTGAACAGGTGGACATTGTTACAGGTGATATTGCTTTGTTTTTACGGCAATCGACAGGTGGAACCCCATTTAAATGAACACATAAACCTTATGACGTGTACCAGTGGTACACTTTAATGGTAAAAAATCCCCTTTTTAGGTGTCGATAAGGTGGACAACATTTAGCACAAACTATTAAGATTTCAAAATGGAAAAATTAAGGGGAGGTACAAAGGATTTTACAGACAAGATCGATGATATATAGGTATACTACTTGGGAATTACAATTCGATTTAGAAAAACAGAATAACGAATTGAGGAATCAATTTAGCAGATTGCAGTTGCAAAGTATTTATAAAAACTGTAGACCTAAAGCAAGACACAGGCTCTTAAAGATTACAAAACATCTAAATTACTGCAGCTTAAGTTTCAATAAAGGTTAATATTTACAAAAAGAAGATAAGCAGATGACAAACTTGACGAAATATTGACATTTACATGAAGAAAACAGACGAAAGGAAGAACCAGTAATCATTCTTATGGAATTGATTCACTTGAAGGACTGTCTCACTTTCCTAAGAAACCCAAAAATACATAATTGATATAGCTTGAACTAAAAAATAAATATGACTCAATCTGTTGTCTTACTTGTTATTGATTGTACTATCGAGCATTAAAGTTATGGTTGTTCCCTCATTGACTCATTTCCAAACTCCACACCCACAAGCTGTACTGTTCACATTCTTAATCATTACATTACCTGGCCGCATGCCTGGTCTTACTTTTTGTTTTGTTCTAGAATATAAAAATTCCTCAACTTTGAAGTTGATCCATGGACAGCAACATACGTGTACATGTACATATGTACATAGGTAACTTTTACGAACTTATTGATCAAGTTTATTTTTGACTGCCGGCCGATAAGATTCGCCGGCAACGGCTGATAGATAAAACCGGGCGCAGTGTGTACCAAAGAGTACCTCTCTGCACAAGATCGATTGACTAATGATCGCCGACTCCCTTCCTGTTCGATATTTTGTTATGAAATTTAAATTGCTTCCACTCAAAATTGACAGCTGTCAGTGTCAGACAGTGGCGACCGTGACGCAGCCCGCAGACCGGGCAAATAAAGAGGATCCCAGCTAGAATTATATATATATGTATACTGCACTGTATAGGTAATACTTACAGTCCCAGTCCCAACTGTGACTAAGATATCTTATCAATGTCGGTTAACACTGCCGACCGATAAGGCGGCTGCCTAGCTTTTAAAGCCCAACGGCGGTGAGGCTAGGAACCAGTCGTTAACTTCATACCGAACAGAGCGGAGCCAGCTGGTGTATATTTATAAACCTACGTTCCAGACCCAAGTCAGCAAACACAAACACACAACATGGGAGGTGAGAAAAGTGACGAACGGGGTGTGACCCCCACAATTCCTGCGAAAATAGCGGCCATGATAACTGGTATCGATAGTGACACCTGACAGTCGTAATCCCTTGGAGCTTTGGAAGCTTTCCACAGATCTGGCGATTTCACACAGGGAATAGATAACAAAACAGAAAGAGTGTGGGGAGTGATTAATGGGTACAGTTGGGTAGTCTTGGGTAAAAAGTGCTCTTCTCTCAGTGTACTCACTTTGATTAGTTCCTTTCTTTTCCTTAAAATGAACAAGTGAACAAGTGAAGAATTAAGTGAACCAGTGAACTATATAGTGAACAATAGCACATTTAAATGAACCACAACTAAGCCAGTGAATAACAATGAACAATGTCTATGAACCTTTTCATGTATCCTTCCAAAGTGAACATTTTCACTCTTTTATTGTATTTTATTATTGTTCATTATATAAATAAAAGTGAAGCCGCTAATTTGTTCACTGCCTCTTCAGTTATTCCCCTAAAATGAACACTTAGATGATCCTGTTCATTCTGTTCTTGCATATGAATTGAATTAAAGACCCTTTCTTCCTGAGCAATTGAAACTGACCGCTTGTAACCTTTCTCCACAGACTACCAATGGATCAGCACCAATGTATACGGAGGCCTGCCCGGTGGCGCCGTCCTTGGTGGCCATGACTCCGACCAGGATCCCATTTTCGTGGGCCGTGCCTACCACAACGGAGAGATGCTGCCGGCCAAGGTGGTTCCCAACAAGCAGCAGGCCTACGTGGCCTGGGGCGGCGAGGAGATCAGCAAGCACGACTATGAAGTGCTCGTCGGCGATCACTTCTCGTGGGTTCCGGCCAGCGGCGGCTTTGTCCCGCCCCACTCCCTCCGCGTTGGGCAGACCTCCGACGGCGAGGCCCTGTATGTGGGACGTGGCTACTTCCAGGGGAGCCTGACGCCCGGCAAGGTGCATCCCTCGCACCAGTGCCTGTACATCCCCTACGGCGGACAGGAGGTGAGCATTGAAGCCAAGGATTATCCCTTTGGGAAGCACCTTTTAGACCCGGAACTTATGGTTATCTCTTAAATTCTAGCATCGCCTGGAGGCCTATGAAGTGCTGGTCCAGCCAGAGACCTGGATTAACGCTTCTGGACGCGGCATCATTCCCGGAACAGTGGTGGGCGGCCACGACTGCGATGGCGACCAGATCTACGTTGGCCGCGCCTACCACGAGGGTGACCTGATCCCGGCCAAGGTGATTCCCAACAAGGGCTGCGCCTATGTGCCCTACGGAGGTGGAGAGGTGGTCAAGCACGACTACGAGCTGCTGGCCGGCTACGGTTACGGTTGGGTGCACGACAGCCACGGCAATGTGCCCGGCAACGCCGTCCTCTGCGGCCGCACCTCCGACGGAGAGCCGCTCTTCATCGGCAGGGCCCACCACCACGGCAGCCTGACTCCCGGAAAGATCCACCAGTCGCACCACTGCCTGTACATCCCCTTCGGCGGAGAGGAGGTGCGTCTAGACCACTACGAAGTGCTGGTCAAGGCCTAATCTGTTTCCGATCGACGTCTGCCCTCTAATTTATAACTCATCAGTCTCAAATAAACTACTCTGTTTTTCATTTGATATGCGTTTAGCTTGGTTTAATGGGATAAGTGAGGTTTTGAAGGTTAAACAGAAAACGGTTATTACTTAGGAAAAGCTTTCCAGGTTTTTTTTATTTCATTCTCTCTTAGTTGGCTAACAAATCAAGAATTGAGCACCTTCATAACAAAGAAATAAATTAATGAACAGGTTCATTTTAAACACAAAAGTGAACATATTCAATTTAGTCTCTTTAGTTAATTTCAACAATAAAGTGAACAACTAGTTTTTACATCACTTTTTAGCTAAACAGATTTTATTTTATTTTGTAATCGAAATTATTTAAATGGACGTAGGTATTTAATTTACAGTCATATACATATGTAATGCAGATTTTTTTCTTTTGAACGGTATACATTTTTTCTCCTTAACCTCAACGACTCTAGGATACAAAGGCTTAGTATACCAATTTCGATCAGTTATTAAGACCCAGATAGAAACAGATCGACAAAACCTATGCTGATCAAGAATATACAAATGACGCCATCACTGCTATTAAAAATTCTTACTGTATTTCCAGAGCATACAAAATACAACAAAGAATATCAATATTTTACGATTCGAATTGTAACATTTTGCAATCTGATTTGAGTAATTGGTGTTGAAGAAAGTTACTTTTGTAATGAAGCAATCCGTGTAACAGAAGTAAGATTGATGAGGTATGTATTGACAGCCAGAACTCTTTCTTGGTAATAAAGCAATCACAAAAAAATTGTTTTTAGGAACCATTTAAGCAATAAAATGAAATTTAAAAGTGTGTACAACAATATTTTAAAATATTTAATTATATTATCTATTTATGTTTGTAAAAATTGTATTGCATATTTAATATAAGAAACCAAAATTGGGCTTTAAACAGGGCAAACAAAATTATTTTACTGAGCGATTGCTGTTTTTGGCTTAAAAAGAAATGCAGTTATGTACAGAGATTCATTTATCAAAGGTAATAATCTAATGTAAGGAACACATAATTATTTTTCTAAATTACCTCTTTTCGTGTAAAAAACCAAACTCGATATATCTTTAGTACTTCGTTGAATCGATTACACAGATTAAGGTTTCCAAGGTTGAGGTTAAACAAGGCCAAACGATTGTTAAGAACCTAATTGCAATGATTTGTCACCCATCTACCTTATCGACGGCATTTTATAAATCAATATATGTATGTATAGGTGTTTAATGGAAGCTAAACGGTAGAGAGAAAAGCTGAACAAAATATTAAAATTCTGGAAGACAAATTTTTAGTTTAAATTTTTTTAGTATTGGCTGAATTTGAAATTCTTTTTTGCTTTAAAGATTACAAATATAATTTAAATTTTATATTAATAAATAAATAGTGTATCTTTAAAATACTGCGCTTAAAATTGTAAGATTTAGCTGAAGTTATCAGTTAATATATTTATTTGTTTAAATTTCTCCACTGTACATATTGAGTCGTAAGAAGTACGTAAGTATGTATTGATCAAGATTATTGTTGATTTCCCGCTGATAAGATTTGCCGGCCACTGCAGAAAAATAAAACCGGACGGAATGTTGCATATAAAGAGGTGAAATGTTCAGTCTGTTTTCATTAAATATCAAGACATCGGCTAGAGTTTACCAAACGATTTTAGTCTTGCATATCCTGTGATTCCTTTTGAATGATAAAAATGAGTAACTCTTTATTATTTACCCTGCTGGCCATGCTAACGTTGGCCCATGCTGCTTTCCTCGACCAACTTCTCGATAAAGAATGGCAAGCCTTTACTAGGGAGCACCGTAAGAACTATCAGGATGAAGAAGTGGAGCAACTGCGATACATGATCTTCAACGAGAACAGGATCAAGATTGCCGAGCACAATCGGCGATTCGCCAATGGAGAGGTGAGCTTCAAGATGGCGATCAACGAGTACGCGGACTTGATGAGTGAGGAGTTCAGCGATTTGATGACCGGCCTCAGCTACAGCGAGTTCGAGGAGATGAGGTAAGACACTATAAAATATTAGTGTTAGTAGGTAGAAGAACCTACCCTGAATTTCATGATTCCAGCTCAATTGATGAGGGACTGACCTTCATTTCGCCCGAGCACGTAACCCTGCCCGATTCTGTGGACTGGCGTTCCGAGGGAGCTGTGACCGGAGTCAAGAATCAAGGCGGATGTGGCAGCTGTTGGGCCTTCTCCACCACGGGTTCAGTTGAGGGTCAGCATTTCCGCAAGACCGGAACACTGGTCTCTCTCTCGGAGCAGAATCTGGTGGACTGCTCGGGTTCCTATGGCAATAAAGGCTGCAGCGGAGGTTTAATGTCCTTGGCTTTCAAGTACATCAAGGACAATGGCGGCATCGACACCGAGAAGTCGTATCCCTACAAAGCCATGAATGGCAAGTGTAAATTCAACAGGGCTACGGTTGGGGCTACTATCACCGGATTTGTGGCACTGCCGGGAGGCGATGAAAGGAAGCTGGCTGAGGCAGTGGCCACCATTGGACCCGTATCCGTGGCCATCCATGTCGTTCCAGAATCCTTTCAATTCTACCACTCCGGCGTCTACATCGAGCCCAAATGCAATCCCAAGCTGATTAATCACGCTGTCCTGGCCGTTGGCTACGGCACTGAGAGCGGCAGGGACTACTGGCTGGTGAAGAACAACTGGGGAGGCACTTGGGGCGACAAGGGATACATCAAGATGCTGCGCAATGGAAACAACCAGTGCGGCATCTCGTCTATGGCCAGCTATCCAACGGTTTAGAACCTTTGGTCGCTTTGTGATTGTAATATAAACACTAATAATAATTAGCATGTACTTTTATAAACTTTACAAATTATCCTTGGTTGATATCAGAATTGTTTTTAAATCGAAAATAACGGAAGTGACCCTCGATTGTATGTAAGCAATAGTAAACTCAGAAAATATAAATAAATTTTAGCAGTGAAAGTGTCATTTCCATGTATATATTTTCCATCAACATCAACAGCCATGTCGATCTAGCCCTGTCCGTCCGTCAGTCTATCTGAATGAAACTTTGTGAATAATAAAAATATTTTTTAGATTTAAGAAAAATCGTCATAAAAATAATAAAAACGAGAAAGGAAATTAATTTACATAGGTACACCCTTGCAGTTTGAAATTTGATTATTATGAGTTGAGTGATGATGAAATTCAAAACATTACAATACCTAAATGTCCTTAATGAAAGTTCATTAGATTCACCTTTACATAAATATTTAAAATTTACAGTTTTACAGTTCGAGTTTTACATTTTCCTCTCAATTTAACGTTCGTTTCTGTGGAAGCTATATG
>JAEIIH010027852.1:0-15024 GCA_018904745.1 Drosophila orosa
TTTAGTAGAAGAACAGATACTGATGAAGAACTTTTCCTATGTTTAGAAATTAATTTATATTCAAGACTTATTCTCCTAGTATACAAGAATTGCATCAATTTCTGGCTTAAAATTGACTTATTATTATTATATCCATGCAGGGTATTTTAATTTCAGTCAGAAGCTTGCAAAACAGTGATGGAGTCATTTCCGATCCTATAAATCATATAAATTCTTGATCTGCATTAAAAGCTGAATCCATTAAGACATGTTCGGCATGTTCAAAAAAATGTAAGGGAGTAATTTTAATATTTTTTGACTATTAAAATAATTTTTGCCTTCTTCGCAAAGTATTTTCAGACATACTTTAGTATATTTCACCTTTAAATGTAACCTTAGCAGCTGTCTTTTTATCGAGACACCATTTATAGCTCCAAATAACCATTAAAAATCTCACAAGTAAGGCCTATGCGATGATCACACCCAAAACTAAAACCAAGAAACCCGAGAAACCAAAAACCCATACTCAAAAGACCCTCCCAAAAATAATTATCCCAGTTTATCCCACATTCTCTGCTGCTCTTTTTCTTTCTTTAAATATTTTGCCCATTCCATTAAGCAAAGTAAAAAGAGCCACACTTATTTGCAGATGATCTTTGGCCATGCGCCAACTCATTTGTTGTTTGCTCGGCTCAAGAACTATGTAAATAGACAACAATCGATTCAGAATCGAACGAAACGGACACACGAAAAAAATAAAAGATCTCAAGTACTGGTAAACAACAAATTCGATGGGTCTTGACCTACGGCAAAAGATGAAAGGAAGTATTAATATTTCCTAATCCATTGTAATTATGATTTCCCTGCCATTGTTTGTTGTCGCAGGCAATGCAACCTTCAAAAGACAACAAACATATCGGCGGCGGCGGCAAGGTCTTTTTTACTCAGTTTTTTCCATAGATCAAATTACCAAGTAGATATGTCAATTCCTCACGAAAAACTAGCGATAAGAGATCTGCGTCAAAAGTGGAATCAAAAAAAATGAAATAAAAAAAGGAAAAAAAAACCCGATGTGTGTGCGTGCCAACCGCAGAAATATCGACCGACTACCGCCTGTCTTTTTTTTCACCAGAAATTCAGAACTCTGAACATGGCCTAATCTCTGTCAGGGATTAAATAGTTGGTCCAATCAGCGGCAACGCCTGCGGCTAATGAGCTGCCGTCTGTGTTCCAGGGAATCCCAAAAATACGAAAAAGCCGAAAAAATAAAGTAGAGAAAACGTACGCCCCTGATAATTACTCAGTTCCAATAAAACTGGAGGAAAAAAAAAGAAAAAAGTCACTCGAAAACAATAGACCAGATGATCGGTGTTAAGCCGGTGATCTTGGCGATCTTATCTGAGGCCTAGATGTGTGTTATGACTTTTACTTTTCTTTGTCACGATCGTGGTGTGTCGCTTCAAATCAAAGCAGCAGATTAATAATTCTACAGCCGGTCTTTTGGCCCTTGCCGAGCCGATCCGCACCATGGCTTGCGATCGATCGGAAAGATGACAAGAGTCGGTGGAAAAATCAAAATCAAATTAAAAGACAGCAATCAATAATTTGACACGACTTGGGGCGATCGCACAAAGGCCGAAAGACAGCCATGAGGATCCTTACACGAAGAGAAATAGTGTTCTTAAATTGGATTTGAAAGTTAAAGAAATAGTTTCCTTTTAAGCAATCAATATTTAATATTTTTGTATTTTTAAAAGTCGATAAATAATTATGGTCAACGCCTCAAGATCGGTAGTAACGTCAATAAAGTTGTTTTTAGTAGTTTCTTCTTAGAATTCTCAACTGGTTAAAGTTAAAAAAGGGGGGTAACTTTGCTTTATAGTTTTTAGGGCTAGATATAGTCTAATCCCAGTAAAAGCTTTTGTTTTGTACAACATTTTCACATTAAATATTATTATTCATTAATTATATAAATTTGCTATTTAAATGTGATCTTAAAACTTCCCTCGAATTTTTCCCAAGTGCCTCCATGCAAACGTTTGTCGGTGTCCCGTTGTTCCACCTGGGTTTTTGAATCTTGGGATCTTTGGGAGCTCTCCATGTAGATTTGTTCAGCTTTTGCGACATTTTGTATGAGGCGATGGATCGATCCAATCCAAATCCGATGCGATCCGCGGCAATCCTCTCCTGGATGATATCCCCGAATCCCGAATATATCCCGCGCTCTGATCCCGCTCTCGCTCCCATGTCGCCTGCTATGTACAACATCAAGTTTTATCGCTGATCGTGATCATGTAATTCCAGCCCACGCATGCGCACTCGGCGCTCGCTTCGAAGGAATCAAGTTTAGCGCATTCTTATATTCAGACTGAAAAGGAGATGGAGATGGAGACGGAGACTTGGATCTTGGGACTGAGACGAGGACGGAGGCTCTACGACTGGAACCGGGGGACCTTGTGACAGATGGTTGTGAGGCTTCAAGGCATTCCCTTGGATCGCCCAACCCAATGCGCGGCCCAGGAAAAGGCACCAGCAAAGGAAGGGAAAGGATGGGATGCACAGGACAGGAGGAAGGAGCTGAAGGGACTGGTTTCTCCTTTCACTAAGGAAAATAAATGGGTTTTAAATTGTAAACATTTCTTAAGAGAATAAATATTATTAAATAATTATAAATAAATAGAAAGAATATGTCAAATTTAACCTTGGGACCTTAATGTCATTTAGTTACGCAATTTCTCTCTTCAGAAGACCGATTTGAATTTTACAATTATCTACAAAGCTCCAAGCTACTTTTTTACAGTAGCTTATTTTCTAAACTATTCTTCTTTGTTAATATAACCCCCTTTTTCCTCCAGTGCAGCTAGCTTTTTAGCCTGTGCGATCTTTATGTAAACTGGTACTTGAAATTTGAAATCATGTACCATTTGCCTTGAGACAGACAGCCAAGCTGGAACTGAGACCTGCGATGGGATTGGGATTGGGTACTGCGATCTCTGGGATCCGGCAATGGAGCCTGGCAATCGATGATCGTGTCCCTGAAGAGGAGAGTGAGAGAGCGAGCGGTTGAATCGAGGCGGCGGCACAGGAAACGAGCATTTAAAAGCGCGACTATCGAAATAAACCGACATTAAAAGCAGGGGATTTTTCGAAAAAAAAAAAAATAATAATAATAATAAAATAAAAGGAAGCTTGTGTCAATACGACAGAGTTTTTACCTTGGAATGTGCAGCAATCGACAATGCTGATCTTTTGATGGGCGCCGCCATTCAGGATGATCCTCAGATCAACACAGAATGATGATCATCAGCAGCATCCATCGTCAGTGGTAAGATTCACTAAGCGACATAATTGCTACCGTGAGACAGAAGAAGACTCGAAATGTGAAGACTTGGGAGGACTGTGCAGACTCCCGGACTCATTAAAAGCCCGCGATCCTAATGCGCTCCAATCAAACACACACGAAACGAGCATATGACATGTTTGTGGATTATTAATCATGATAATATCTGTATAAATGGTAGAAAACACAGCGAGTCTCGGCGGCACAAATTGCAATTTAATGCAAAAATAAATTGCACTTGGAGCCTGGGCACTCGAGATGGAGTTGGAGTTGCAGTTTTTTCTGGACTCGACAGCCAACCAACCGGCAGCCGGAGCGATGGCAGCTCCCATGATTATTGGTCATTTACTTGGGCCGTTTAGCGCATTAAAATCGCAGTCTCTTGGGGTTTTTTTTTTTGTCTGCATACAGAATATAAGGAAATATAATTGACAGTTGGAAAACAAAAAAAAACGAACAAGTCTATGATTGTGCTTCGAATTGTGATTGGGTTTTGTATTTCTTCTGGCTCTTTCTCTCACTCTATCTTCTGGGGGTTTCTTCTTGAGAATAGCGTGCGAGGAGAATCATTTCAATCATCAGGCTTTGGCTTCGGGCTGAAGAAATCAACGCGTTGACTAATGGCCACAATTTGCAAATGCTAGCACAGGTTCATGCACTCAGCGAAAATCTGTCTTAATACAGAGGAGTCAAGTTAAGGAGAGTTCCCAGAACCTCTTACAAGGTGTTTTTTGTTCCCCCATTTAAGATCGTTAATATTTAATAGATTCAGCCATTGTTCCATATTTTTTTACTGGGAATTTTTACGGCTGCCTTGTACGAGGGCGGAACAGCTGGTTTTGTTATCATTCAATCGCAATCCTTTGACTTTACTTTCTGGCTCTTTCAAGATCGCCGATCATGTTTGATTCTGAGGAATTTTATTTTCATGATTTCGATTTATGAAACATTTTTAAATATTTAATTTTTACTATCATCATCATCAGTAACTTTGTGACCGCTTTTCTAAATTATAAACTGGCACCAAAATTCCCACTTGGGAATTCTAGCAACCAATTAGTTTTCAATTAATTATTTTACAGTAATCTGTGATTTCTTGATAACTTTTATATTTGTCTCCCCTGGCAACAGTTGCTTAAATTCTTCTGAAATATAACCCAAGGTTATCAGTACCTTAAAGTGCGAAAGTACCTTGCAAAAGCCTCCCCAAAAAAAAGGTCTGCTTAATTTTCTAGGAAAAATCATAAACAATTGCTTGCAAAATTATAAACGTAAATAATCAAACTTCACGCAGAGCGAAAGGAGAGTGCTAAAGCGAGACAGCCGACCCGAGCCGGTAAGAAAGAGAGGTAATGAGTTGGGCAATTGGAAGACGAACACCCACTCAAAAATCAGAAAAGACAGCGCCATGAAACCGGTTCTCTCCTTTTCTTCGCTCTAGCTTGATCTCTCTCTGGCTTAAGCTGGTGTGCGTGAGCGGGAGACTAAAGGTGCTCAAGAGATTGAACTGAAAACGTGTTTGCACCTGGCTCTAATTCTCCCTGCCTCTCTGATCGCTCTTTGTAGACAGTGATTTCACAGTTGATCTCTCCGCATTTCTCTCACTCTTTTTTGTACTGATAGTGAGAGAGAAGGAGAGCGAGCTCCTAGTGAGAGAGAGTCACTGTGATCAACAAGTGAGCGCAGGTCCGCGATCCGTTGGCAGAGCAATGGACTTTTAGTTATTCCGTGATCTTTTACCAATATTGTGTGCGGCGACGGCTGATTCGACGTCAGGAGAACAAGAAGAAGCATCCAGAGAAAATAAACAAAAAACAATAGTTACTGTGTACACCTGTATGTGTGTCTGTGTGTGTGTGCTAATTCCGGAAGTTGTGATTAAGCGGAAGCGGAAATCACAATAAAGAACTCTCCTATAAACACTCTTTTGTGGAATAAAATCACTGCTTCTTTAAAGATTTTTCGCTTAATTACTCGCGTGTGCCTGTTACAAAACAACACAAAATAAATGAAAAAGCGTGCCTTTTAATTTTGAACTCGACTGCATTTTGCTGTTTGGCTCGTTTTCGTTTCTCGATTTTTTTCGCCAACGTCAAATTCGATTTTTATGACTTTTGAAAGCGTGACTAAGACGTGATTTATGATGGCGTGTGGTTTTTAATATTCATGCGGACGCGCTGCTGCACGGGACCACTGCGTAGGTGCGCCAAACAATAAAAAAAAGAGCAAGAAAATAAAAGGAAAGAGCCAACGCAGCCCCCGAAGGCTTTTTTGCGAGGAGTCCCGGTATCCAGCTGTGTGCGTGGATCTCAACGTATTTTCTTTTATGGAGGCAGTTAAGCATTTGAGTGCTGCCGCTGCTGCTGCAGCAACTTGCAACATGCCGGTGACCAGCACAGCCAACGAGTTAGCAGAGGCGCTAGGCGGCGATATTGAAGGCAGTTCAGCGGCCACAACAGCACCAAGCAGTGCAGCACCAACATCCACAACAAAGCAACAAAGCAGCAACAGTAACTGCAACAGCAGCAGCAATAACAGCAAGTCTAGCAGCACAGCAGCAGCAACCTCAGCCACACACAAGGCGACACATTCAAAAGGTGACTTGAGCAGCAAGTGTAGCAGCAGTAACAGCAACATCAGCAACTCTAACAACAGCAGCAAGACCACAAGCAACGCAGCAATGGCAGCTGCAACAGCCACGGCAGCAGCAGCCACAAATGATCTTGCAGCAGCTGCTGCGGTGGTGCTATCCCTGCAAGGAACTATGGTCAGTAGTCTGCAGCAAGCGGCTTTGTTGCCGGCCAATTCAGCAGCAGCAGCAGCCCTTAACCTGCAGGCCTTGGAGTCCTATTTGGCATTGCAACGTCTAACTGGGAAATCGGATGTATTTCGATTTAACAACAGCAGCAACAACAACAACAGCAGCAGCAACAGCAGCAGCAGCAACAACAGTAACAACAATACAACCTGCAACAGCAATGAGACAGAGACACTGCCCTCATCCCTGATAGATATAGCGAATATAGAACTCAAATCGAGTTGTTCTTCGAGTTCCTCGGGGGAAAATGCTTCAGGAGGAGGAGGAGGAGGAGCCACAGCAGCAGCAGCCGCAGCAAGCTCACCCTGCAGCAACACTAGCTCCAACAGCAACTCACACTCTCAGTCCCACTCCAATTCCCATTCAAACTCTCACTCCAACTCCCATTCCTCCACAACAACCACAACCAAGTGCCACTTGCCTTTGCCTTCGATTGGCACCGTTAGTGCCGCAGTGGCTGCTGCTGCGGCGGCTGCAGCAGCTGCTGCAAGTCAACAGGCGGCGCTTGATTGTGCCACAGCCGCAGAATTGGCAGCAGAATGCGATCTCCCCCTGCTAGATGCCGAGGATGCTTTGTCCTTTGAGGCCGGCGACCTGGACAGCAGCTATGGCAGCTTCATATTCAATCCCACGGCTTTTGGGCAATCGGAAACGGATTCGGCTTTGCATTCACTACAGGCCACCATGTATCAGGATAAGATGAGTGTCTTGGCCTCGGGTGGTGGAGGAGGATCAGCATCAGGAGGAGCTGCTGGCTTGGATGAGGCTGCGTGTAGCTCCACAGCAGCGGCGGCGGCAGCAGCAGCAGCAGCTCAGCGCTCCAAGAAGCAATTCATTTGCAAGTTTTGCAATCGACAGTTCACCAAGTCCTATAACCTTCTGATACATGAGAGAACCCACACGGATGAGAGGCCCTACTCCTGCGATATCTGTGGCAAGGCCTTTCGGCGGCAGGATCATCTCAGGGATCATAGGTAGGTAGTAAAGGCTTTTATCTATTCTTAGAAAATATATTTTATGCATAATATACTTCTGAAAGCCTTCAAAACTTTTAGAAAATACATTATTTAAGAAATAACTTCCCTTTTAACTTCAAACTTATCAAAATCTCTTTCTTTATCCCTTTTCTTTCCCAGATATATCCACTCCAAGGAGAAACCCTTCAAGTGTGCAGAATGCGGCAAAGGATTCTGTCAATCCCGAACCCTGGCTGTCCACAAAATCCTACACATGGAGGAGTCTCCGCACAAGTGTCCCGTCTGCAATCGCTCTTTCAATCAGCGTTCCAACCTGAAGACCCACCTGCTAACCCACACGGACATCAAGCCGTACAATTGCTCATCCTGCGGCAAGGTTTTCCGGCGCAACTGCGATCTTCGACGGCATAGTTTAACCCACAATTTGGCCGCCGGTGTGGGTGGCGTCGGTGGTGTTGGTGTCAGTGATTTATTTGGTTCTGGTTCGAATTCCAGTTCCGATTTGGGACCAGCAACAAATGCCACGGGTTCCTCTAGAGATTTGGTGGCCGTCAGCGATTGATCTTTTCTCTCACTCAAAAAAAACAAAAAAATTAAATCTCATTTTGCAGCTCTCAAGAATACAAGAATCCCTCCTTTGCCACATTTTGTGTCTGATCTGTGTTTTGTAATCTTAAATCTAAACTTATATACTAATTTGCTTTTAATTTAGACTAAGTTTATTTTTTAATTACTTAGTTTTAAGCCAAGGATATTAGCAGGAAAGTTTGACTTTGTGTAAGGCTCTCGATTGATATATGTTTAGTGAACTAAGTAAAATTGTGACTTAAATTGACTCTTAAATATATAATGTCGAATAAATGATACTAGATTAAAAGGAAATTATATTCAAATGTGATTTTTATTTATCATAAAAAAAGGAATTTTGGCTTGTGGGAAATATTTATAGAAATATATTCTGGTAAAGGTAAGAGCTTGAGATTAAAGCTTTCAAAAAACCTTTTAGTAATGTAATCAGCTTCAAAAGGACTTCAAAAACCCATCTTAAAACCTTTTCCTTCACGTTAAAAATCCTCATAATTCCCTGAATTGAAAAGAAAGATCCTGAGAAGAAATTCCGAAATTCTCTACCATCATTTTAACCTTTTTTTCTCACCCTTTCTCCGCTCTTGTACTTACACTATTTACACACTTGTCACAGAACTAAAATCAAATATTTGTACTGATGTTTATCATCGCTCAAGTGCCAACAAGGGCAATTAATGTACCATTAAAGGTGAACACCGAAACAACACCAGGTTCCAACAAGCCTTTGACAACAAACATGATGATTGGACAACAATAGTGACTGAGTGAGTGAGTGACTGAGGAGGCTAAGACAAAGAAACAACCAAGTATTTTCCCATTGATTTTTCTCTATAGTTTTCCACACTGTTCTAGATTTTTTCCACAAAAGACAAATAGTGTTCAACAAGTGTGGTGACAAGTGGAGCAGGCAAAAGAAGACCACCCATCAGGGAATCAGGGAAGAGGAGCACACAAGCTTTCCCACACAGATAATGCCCGGGGCGTGTCCCATGAAAGACTTTTGGGGATCTCTTTATTTTTTTGTTATAGCAAAAAGTGGGCTGTCCTGCGTCCAAGTATGAGAACCAGGGTGGAGCTGCCACAAAGTTTACAATTTTTATTATCGACTACAAAAAGAAAACGATGAAGCGACGGCGGCGGCCATAACGACACAAACAAAACACACACAACACACACCACAGTCCAGTTCAAAAGCAAATCGCCGACCAGGTCCGATTCCTGGTCATCTTACCCCTTTTTTTTCGCTTTTTTCCCGAAAAGATCTCGGCGCGTTTGTCAAATCGTTAAACGGATCAATGTAAAGCCGCCTGCAATGTTGTCTTTCCAGCACAGTTTCCTGTGCTTCAACTGCACCAAACCAATTACAACGATCAAACAACAATTATGGATGGAGTCCCAGGCTTGGAGTCCCATTCATGACCACAGATCTCCACAGAGCTCGGTTCTGGTTTGTCCATTCTTCTGGGACCGTCGCTCCTCTCCTCTTCCCCAGTTGGTTAAACATTTTAAACATTTTAAACACGACCTCTGCTTGCTGCTCTCTGCAAATATTTGCGCGGATATTGTTCTATTTCAATGGAACAAGCAGGCAAGGAATACTGAGAGAAAAGCTCTGTTAATATGTAAATTTTAAAATGTGTTTAAACTTGATATGTGTTTTTGCTTACTGTACATCAGCTTGGTTTGAAGCTGGTTGTTTTTACAGTACAAGCAAAGCTCCTACGTCTTTTATGATTATATAAATTATTTTCTAAACCTTTAAAAACCTCATAAAAATCTTCAAATGCTTTTCAAACATTACTTTTGGGTTCTTAAATATTTTAAAATTCATTTTCAACCCCATTTCTCTAAATGCATTGACATCTCCCATTAGTCCGGTCTTTAAACGGTCTCCAAAGACGACAGAGCTTGAGTTGAGAATGAAGCCGAGCATCGTCGTCTCTGCGAATTGCCAGCAATTTCACACTTTATGCGCGACGGCTTCATTTCCAGCACACAGAGTGTTCTACGTTGTTCAGTCCCATTCCCCTTCTATCCCTCTTTGGGGATTCTCTCCAGTCCAAATCCCCAACTATATACACCATATACTATATCCACGGCTCATCCTTCAGGGAAATTCTACCGGGGGCGGCGCGTGCGGGAACAGCGGATGTTTGAACGCTTTCGACGCCGAGTTTTTCGGAGTTTCGAGAGTTTTACGAACGAACGAGCCAACGTTCGTCGTTCGTTGTGTATTGATGGGAAAATTATGAAATTCATTGTTTGTGTTTGACTAATAATTATGACAGCAAGCGCATTGTCGTCATAAAACCGGCAAGTAAGGGGGGGGCCTAAGAAGAGGGAAGGACGGACGCGGGAAGGGCACTAAATTCGCTTTGAGGTTTCCGCAACGCCCCGAGAGAGGAAACAACTTCGACTAACTCTAATAAGCCCATCAACAGCCAACGACAACGACAACAACGCGGCAACAACACATTCCACCTTCGATCTGCAACACTTACAGTAACAACGGGCAAGCAGTAACACTTAGAACAGCGGACAAAGTGCACAGAGAGAAAAATCTAGGCATATAATTACTAAATAAATATTGTAAATAAATCTTAAGTCATTATAAATACTTAATTGTGGTTTATTAGGGGAACAGATGGCTTTAGTATAACATAAGTACTATTAGCTAAGGAAGGATCTTCAACTAGGTGTCACCGAATTCGTACTTGAGAATTTTAAGGTCAAGAAGAGCATCTTGAACTATTTTTACCACACTTAATGTTGGAGATTCACATGGGGGATATTATTCCAGCCACTCTATATAATTTTAAGGTATATTTTAACTCATATAAATTATATATCTCTTTCAAGGGGTATTAAAATCATAAGAGGCTTTTTCAAGTATCTAAATATTAAATTCTGCTCTTTAAATAAACTTCATCTGACTTATAACTTATTTAGTATCCTTTTTTTAAGGTGTAACAAACCCACTGCCATCCAACAATGTTGTTGTCTAGTGTATGTGAGGCGTGGCCGTTCCGAAGATTCTTTGAAGTTGGCTATTGCTTTTGGTCAAGGTGTTGTTGCTCCATGGAAGAAAAAAAGAAGACGAGGCCGATGGAGCTAGCTGATGGCCAAGAGAGGGCAAATTTTAGTTCGTTTTTCTTTATTTTTTTTTTTTTAGTATTTGGTGCGTTGTGAAATTTTGTTGCGTTTCCCGGAACCAACGCAAAAAAAGCGGAACGTTCTCGTTGTCGTCAGTGTTGTGTTTGGCTGTTTGGTTGTTTGGTTGTTTGGCGTTGTCTTTTCGGGGCTGACTGCGAATGTAAATGTCAGAGGGGGCTGGCATTCTGTCGGTCGGTTTGGTTATTTTGGCCATTTGGCCATTTTAACTCCGGCCAGTTAGTTTGTCGGCACCATTTGCTTTATGATTTGATGTATGTCGCTGTCCGTCCGGTCGTAACTAC
The DNA here is from genome assembly GCA_018904745.1 of Drosophila orosa. Classification (NCBI taxonomy): domain Eukaryota; kingdom Metazoa; phylum Arthropoda; class Insecta; order Diptera; family Drosophilidae; genus Drosophila; species Drosophila orosa. The sequence goes on from JAEIIH010027852.1 coordinate 11,158, forward strand.
GCCAATAATTTTGGCCCTGGCCACATCGGCCACCTCAATGGGAAACGAATCTGTGTTTGCACAGCGCTGATCTACGCACCAACAAAATGCACCGAAAAATAATTATTGCGAGTATTTTTTGGGGAAAAAATATATGAAATATGATTCGTAAAATAAATCCAGACTGAAATCTGAGCTTAGAATATTTTATAGTCTAATTTTCCATTGTTTTGTTGAGCTCAATCTTTCTGTTAAACAATTTGTAAGGTTTTACACTAAAAATAAAATATCTAAAGGTTTAGAAATACCATTTAAAAATTTTATTAAATTTAAGGGAATATTTAGAATGTTTATAAATATATTTTTACCGTGTAACTAGCACCACTCACTCACATATTTTTTGGGGCCAGCCGCTGGCGTTCCGAGGATTTGAAACGAATATAGTTTAAGCAGTTTGAGGAGTTTTGAAAGCTGCGCCAGAACCGAAGGAAACGTAAATTTTCTGGCGGCGTTCTTCTGCCTAATTAGGTGCCATATCGTAAACGTTTTTTCTGCATATTTCAAGCCTCAGTAAGTCTATGTTTTGGGATAGTTTGCCAAAGGAGGAGGACTCAACAAGATATTTAGCATTTTTCCAGCTTAGAAAGGCAAGAATGCAAGAATAAAAAAAAGAGGATTCGCAGAGGGCCATGGTTGTACTAATATCAAAGCAGGAGGGTTTAATAAATGAAGCAGTGAATAAATAAATAAAGAAATCAATAAATAAATAAATAAATCAATAAATAAACAAACCAATATTTAAATAGATAAAGATTTAAATACATCAAGTAATCTATAAATCAAGACAAATAAATCAAGAAATAAAACAATCCAGAAATAAATAAATCAATAAATAAATAGATCATGGAATAAATATATAAAGACAATAATTAATCAAGAAACCAATGAACCAATAAATAAATCAAAAACTACATCGGTTAGTTGTTAGGAAAACTAATGTAATTATAATAATTATAGATTTATTGAACCTATATTTTTATCTCAAAGTTGTATTATTATTTTTAAATAACTAATAAGCTTGCCATTAGAATTATTCAAATAATAATATAACTAAGATATAAATCCCATTAACATTGTCAACAAAATATAACCCATTTACCAAGTTTCCCAGAATTTCTCCCAAAAATGTTCTCCATAAAACCCTCCATAAACCCTCATACCTATACCCCATTTGATGTGTGTTAAACCACCCACACCCATGTCATAAATGGGCAGCTGCCTACCACTAGACGACACCATGTCTACAAGTTCCAAAGCCACAGAAAATACATACAAAATTTCTGGAAATGCGCTTTGTGCCAATGTCATCATACAGAAGAAGAAAAGCTGCCGAAAATCGTGCAAGTGAATAGAGAGACCTTGCTTATAAGGTCTCCTCCTCCGAACTTGGAACATCACAAACTCCTCCGACAAGAGAAGGGGAGCTGGGACAGGGACAGGGACAGGGGTAAACGACGGTGTCCCCAAGTGGTTATTAGATTTTATTGGACGGGACACTTTTGCCGACGACGGTGAAGTTGGGGGAGGCATTTCCACACAGTTCTCCGGCTCTCTAGAGTTCTGTTCTTCTCACTTTGCGGCGGCGGAGTACTGAAGCGTGCATATAAAATACTTGCACTGGGAAAAATACATTTAAGTAATATTTACACTAATATAATATATCTAGAAATCCATTAGAGACTTTTAGGAGGATTTTTTGGGACCTAGGAGAATATATTTTGGGAGCTATGCTCCAAAATCTATACATTTCCTATAGTACTTCCAAAAACCTCAAGGAAAACCCTAAGAAATCCATTTTCCTTTCATATTAAAGGTTAATTATTATGATATAAGCACTGAAATACATTATTATATATTATACAGCTTTGATTTCAAAGACTTCTCATTGATTTATCACGATGAATGTATTCTATATTATTAAAAATTTAATATATCCCTTTCAAAAAACTTTAATTTCAAACACTCATCAACCTTAACTTCCGATATATTTTTTAAGGTGCATTTCCCATATGCCAGAACCTATAACTCGTTGCCCGATGTCGGTTTGTTCGGCTTTTATTGCAGGCCTGGGCGCAAATGCAAACAAAATGCGACAAATGTCGAGTGCACACACATATTTAGAGTTGTAATTGACAGTCCGTACCCGAGTACCCACGAGTGCACTGAGGTGGGTCCTCTCCTGTTCTCTCTGGAGTCCGGCAAAGTGTACTCACTGTACACTCGATGATCCGTTCTTCGTACTCCGAGCTCCGTGCTCAGTATCCCGTATTCCGTATCCGAGTGCTTCGTATTTGCCAACGGCTTGTTTGACAACTCTTGCCGGGCACGTAGCACGGAGCAGTCGCTGGATCGACTTGTGTACTACAACGACGTCACACAGTCGTCAAACAGTGACAGAAAAATGTCATACAATTGGATAATACACATGAAGAAATGCAAAATAAATTATATTTTATGAATTTACTATAGAGAAATGTCTGTTGGAGCAACTGCAGAGATTTGACATTCACTTAATATGTGATGTAAGGATTAAATTTGTCCTTCGAGCCGGAGAGTTCATTAGCGGGGCTTGTTAATTTATTATATTCCTTTTTGTTTATTTTTCTTTATGTTAAATTAGCTTTATATACTTCTGAAAGAAAAATTCTTTCTAAATTCGTCTTATTTATATGTTGAGGATATTGCCAGATCGTGTTTTAAGACATTTTCTTTGGTTTGTTTCTTCTTCAGAAGAATTCCTTAGAATTTCCTCCTAATTAAACATGATTTCTCTGAATTCAACATTATTTCCTCATTATTTCTTAGCTTTTTAAAAAGTCTAATACATTTTTTAGTAAATTTAAAAATCTTTTATTATCATATATCCAAGTGTAGAGAAAACCCCAGAGCTCCCACAGCTCTCCCCCAGAGAGCGAGAGAAACAAACTCCGCCAGATAATGGAGAAGCTTATCTGGACAAACACAAATTAAGGGAAGGGGGTTGGGCTGGTCGGTTATATGACTTGACTGATAAGCTTCGGCTGAGCTGCAGGCTAATTGAGTGACGACTACGACGAGTGCGCGGTTAAATTAAAACGAAATCATTTGCAAGCAAGCACAAACACACCCCTGGAGATCCTCCTTCACTCCCACACCCCTCTTTTACACACACCACACTCTTTTTTTTTACCACGACTACTTCGTCGGCAGTCGGCGATGATTAGAACCAAAACAATCAAACAAAACACATCAAAGGGGTGCCGGTTGCCGTCAATTTGTCATTAACGTAATATACTTGACAAGAGATTGCTTTGCACGGATATCGCTATTACTATATACTATATATAGGTGAGTACCCGTCGGCCATACCCCTTAATATTTGTCAACAAATACACAGAGTTTAGCGTCGTCTGTCCGAGGTGTTGTAATGCCCGGTACTTTGAGAATAAGTGTTAGTAATGGGCGGCAGTTGTAAATTTATGTTTTTTTCGAGTGAGAAAATAATGTCACATATTTTTGTAGTTTGTAATAGTTTTTTTTAGGTAATTTCTCGGAGAGATCTGCTTTGTGTGTACGTAAGGATTAGCAATGTGTGGGATTTTTTTCCTGATCATGAGTTATTTAGAGTGAAATGGCAGTGGTGAAGGGAATGTTTGGTGAGTGATTAATGGCTTAGTAGTAATTGTTTTTAATTTAAAATAACTTGAAAATAGCTGATAGCTTTTTTTTAGAAACCCGACCAAATATACTGTTGAAATACCTTGTTTATACCAAAAGCTCTTTTAGAATAAGATGCATAACGACCTGACCTTTGAAAATCAGCTAGTTATTAACATCTTGCAGTATTTA
>JAEIIH010027868.1:0-16012 GCA_018904745.1 Drosophila orosa
CTCCTTTACTGCGTTGCAAACTTCTGACTAAAATTATAATACCCTGCAAGGGTATAATAACAAGAACGGGGGCTATAGCCTGCAGGCCGACGGTTTTGTACACTGGAAAACATACAATGCTTCTTGGGTGAAATAACTTACGGAATTTGGGACGTTCATATGATAGCTAGAGTTATATAATTGTTAACAAACCATGTATGTATTTACAGAGATATTAACAGAGTAGTAGTTCAATGCTGATTAAGAGTATATTTAGGGCCATATTTTATGGTATACAATATTCTCGCCCATATGCATACTACTCTTTAGAAGGGTATAATACAATTTTCAGCCTTTCACAGTCGGGGACAGCCCAAATACTTGGCCGCCTTTTAATTGACACTTTCGATTGTTCGCCACCGGAGAGCGATGGATGGATGGATGAAGGGCTGACGCACTGACTGACATCCATTCATTTTGTGGGTCATTCCATCTGTCCCACCTGTCAAACATTCGCTGCAAAATTAGTTGAAAGCCATTTACGGAGATGGAAAAAAAAGATGGCAACGTGTTCATTTGCCTCTGCTCGTTCTTTTGCCCTTGGCTTTTGGGCGCCTTTTTGTGGAAATGCGTGAAAAGTTCTCTCAATTCGCCGCATTGTCTGTCAGCTCTGTCAGTCGCTACCCAAAGCTGAGTGTTGAACGATTTTATTTGATTTTATTCTACTTTATTTATTTTGATTGCACTGTTCGGCCTTGTGTCCGCTGTTCATTTTACAGGCTTTCAATTTGTAACGCTCGTTGTCGTTTATCGTCGCCCTGAATGACTTTATTTATCGCATTACGTGAACCTTCGGAAAACATTTGCCAAAAAAAGGGTTTGTCCAGCTCTCATTGTGTGTTTTGGACAGCTGACAACTCGAGGGCCATTTTATCTGTCAATGGGACAAACTTGGAGGGCGTGAAGCGTGCTAAAAACGCGTGAAATGATTATAGATAAAAATTAAAAATGTTGCAGAAATACCCAAGGGGGTGACACTAAGTGCGTCGAATGAATTTAAATTGCAGTAGGGGTAGAATTGCCTTTAAACGTTTTTTACAAAATGAAATAATCAATCACAACTGAAGGCACACACAAGAACAAAAAAAAAGTAATTTTCCTTCAAAGCACAGAAGTTTCTGGGAGTATAAAATTCGTATTTTTCTTATATTAATAAAATAACACGAAAGGATGTAAATTTCAGGAGGTTTTCCATTGGATCCGAACTTGAGATTGGATTTTATTAGGCTACGTTTTTTGATTTAAATAAGCAAACAAGTAGTCTGTGTTTTCTATTCGTCCCCAAATTCGACTTGACTATGAACGCTACCAGGAACATTCAGTACAATTCCAAATTCCAGACCGAGCACAGCTCCTAGCTCAGAACAAAAATATTAAGAATTTATAATGTATATAAACACATATCTCGGCTATGTTTAAGCATAAAGTGAAAAAGATTCAGGAAGCAAAATGGCATTGAAAGCTATGGAGCACCTATCACTAAACTAAATATTTGTATATACAATTTATCTACATAAAACTACTAGAAATTTGACTAGTATTTAGCATACAGTGAAAAATACAAAGTTACCAACTAGCTAAACAACAGGTAAGCATATTTCGTATACTTATATTTTTTAAGATTCTAGTTCTAAGATCTAATCTTTCAGACCCCCAAAAAGTATATAAGGTACACACCATTAATCAAGAAACCATTGCACACGGAGGCACCAGGGTGAAAAAGGCTGGCAGCAGTAAGGCCGATTATCCCTATTCCCAGAATATCCTTAACTCTATATCTCTCTTAGGCACTCAAGAGGACTCAAATTCCTGCAAATGACGATAATATTAAATACACAAATACCGTCCAAATTGAATAATATAACAACTTTAATATAATAAAAATACACCTACACCTAAAGAAGTGCTTATTCATGAATACCCTTGCAGGGTATTATAATTTTAGTCAGAAGCTTGCAACGCAGTGAAGGATTCATTTCTGACCATATATAGTAAATATATTCTTGATCAGCATCGAGTCGCTCTAGTCTGTCCATCTGTTCGTTTCTACGCAAACTAGTCCCTCTATTTTTAAGTTATCTGAATGGAACTTTGCACAGTATAGAAATACATATATTCTCACTAGTATATGTGTCGGAATGGGTTGGATCGGACGACTATACTATATATGTAGCTGCCATAGGAACAATAGGAAAAGTTTTGGAAACAAAAAATAAAACTTTTCAGCTTATAGCATATTTTCATTTAATTAAAGATATTTTAGAATTTCGGTTCCATTTTTATGAAAATCAGACTACTATATCATATAGCTGCCATAGAAATAAACGTTAAATTGAGAGAATAGTGATAAACGGTGAATGTAAAACTCTAACCATAAGACTATAAATAAAATATATGTAAAGGTGAATGTAATGAAAGTTGGCATTGCAATATTGAAATGTTCAAAAAACTACAATTTTTTCTTTTCATTTGACTAAAATAAATCAATTCTTAAGAATCACTGCGTTGCAAACTTCTGTCTATAATTTTAATACACTGTATAAGTGTAATAACGTATTATCACTAGTTACTATTTTTTTTTTTTAATTTTTTTGACTGACACCAAAATAAATACTATTAGAATTAAATATACATTTTTGTTTAGAAATTAAACAAGTAATAATTTGAGTGTCCTTGCAGGAAATCAAGCTCGGTTGAATGGGACTTACCGTCTTGGAAAATAACCACAGCTTCGTCTGGCCAGTTTTTGTCGGTCTTGGCCTTTCACCTCAACTTTGCTTTGAGTAAGAATTTACTTAACCTCTAATCTGGAAAATAAATCAAACCGACTGCAGATTTTGTGTAAACGAAGGGCAAGACGTGGGAGAGGGTGCTAGGGACTGATTTTTGCACATTTAGCAGAGATGTTAAACTAAATAATGGATTAGGCAGCCTAGGACATCAATGAAAATATTAGCACTGCACAAAGGACACGCGCGTGAGAGGGCCCCGAAAGCCTGGGCAGCAATTAACACACTCGAATCTGGAGTTACGTAAGCAGCACGCAGGACTTTGATAGTTAGATAAACAAATACAAGTGCCCGCCCACTCAGGTGGACGGAGCACAGGAGACTGAGGAAGGACGTGTGGCAGGAAGCTGCAGCTGATAAGCTTCCAGGACGAGGCGAGGAGAAGCGAGAGGGCAATTCAATGGCGATAGAAATGCAAGGTAACATGCAAATTGACAGACAGGACGTTTGTCAGGACATGGGCAAACACAAACAAAAGGCAGATAGACCCCGATGGAGCCGGGGAGCGCTCGGATCGAAGGGAAACAGTCAACACATGAATTGCATTAGTTTCAGTGGCCACCTACAGACCGATAGACGGACGAGTCGCACAGACGACTTGACATTTTACTTAGTTTTTAGGCGGTTCCAATGCAAATAGGGCATCCTCCGGGCATTGTGTGCGACGTGGCTGACGATGAACGATAAACAGTCAAATTGCTTCAATTTAACGCTTCACAGGGGGCAGAAAGCGTGACTGGAAGCCTTCGAGGGGTGCAGATCATCGCATTGATTATGCGACGATTCGTCCTTCCCATTGTGGCCAGGTAGCCATAGCGCGTGCATTGTTTCCCTGCATTTGCCATTGTTGACGAATGCAGTTGATCCTTTGTGGAAGTCAAAAAGGGTTCCAAGGGGTTCTGCCTCCTTTGTTTCCGGAGGAGAATGGGTTGTCAAATATGGGCTTCTGCCGCCCTTACATTCCCAATTGTCTCGAGGTCCGTGCCTGACATTTGTAATTATGGAATGCGACCGAAGGGGAGCTAAGCTATTTAAGCGATTTGTTTTATTAAAACCGGTAAGCAAACAAATGTTTGCGAAATATTTGTATGCCCGAGCGGATGCAGCCGTCGAAAAATGGTTAGTTTGGGTTGGAGAATTCTCATTAGATCTAGAAGACAGTTTAGTTTAGTGTAAGTGAAGTTTTATTGAATTTTATTCAAATTATTGTTGTAATGTTGTAATCACTGCTTTAAATCAGGTTTAATATTATATTACATATGAGTAAGGCAAAAGGCATTACCCAGAAGCGTTCTTTTATTAGCAGTTCTAATTTCCTAATGCCAGACATATTTATGTGATAGTGGCCATAGCTACCCCGCCATGTAAGAGGTATATAAAAAAACATGCGAAAATGAAAATCAGCACAGGTCGTACACACATCGTTGAGCGTCTGACTCTTCTTCCGCCAGTTATCCTCGCACTAACGCTGAAAAATCTGTTACTCTTGTTACCATTCGCAGCTCGGGGAAAAATTTCATTCATTTCATTTCGTTTCGTTTCGTTTCGTTAGGTTTATCCCTTTTATGGCTTGCTTGGGGATTTTCATTACTACAATGACGTCGTCAGGATTCGCATTCGCAGTTTGGCCATTGTTGCCTCCGCAGCTACTTTCCCGTTGTCCATGTTTATTTATAACTTGCAATTGTAATTAGGATTACTTTTTACTTATTTGCACAGTTGTTGGAGTGCCTGTGTAGAGGAAAACGAGGACCAAGGACGAAATCGCGCCGCCGCCGGCATAAAAAGCATATTTCTTCATTTTTATGCCGCAGGCTTTGCCGAATACAGAATGGCGGGTATTAAAGTATTTGTCCAGACGGCTTAGTTGGGAAGAGTCCCTGGCTCAGACGGATACACTCAGAAAAAAAGTTGGCCTACATTACTTGAGTTTTTTTGTATATTATAAAAATATATTAAAAACAGCGAGGCACGACTATATAAAAATAGCAACAACATTTATGATATGTTAAACTCTTTATTCCCAGCAACTACATTATTTAAAATAATATTTACAGTCCTTGAAGATTTAAATTTAAATTGTTATTCGTTTCTGATTTCAGCATAGATTTGAAAACTATTTTGGAGTACTATTTCTCCGAGTGTATACCTAGTTAATAGGATGCTTATGATGATACTTTGATAATGGCAGAAGTAGACCAGCTGATGTTGTGGATTTGAGGGAAGCAACTGAAGTGAAGCAGCCGGAATCGGAAGAGATGGAGTGAGTGAACAAATATTAGAGGAGTTGGGATAAGGAATTTGATTACCCGTAACCATCTGCACCCTCCTATATCCATCTCGTTAGGAGGTGAGTATGGAAAGCCTTGTCAAACACCCGAGAAAATGTTGTAAGTAAATCGTTTTTCAAAACAGTAAGAACAATAAACTAAAGAAAGTGTCACATCTATTGTATGGTTCTCCGAATATTAATCTGCGACCAAACACCGCCTTTGATTTCGGCTTTTCGGTTCTGTGACACATATTTTGGCCCCACTTCAATGTCTGCCGGAAAGTGCCAATCACAGTCGTCAGTCAGCCTTTGCCAAGAACTGAAGGAGGGAAAGGGAACCCAAGAAAAGTCATTTGTGCGATAAATAATTAGGTTCCATTCTCGGCAAGCCGGGCACGATTGTTCCTGACGGCCCTGGGAGGCAAAAGCGCTAATCATGCGCTTAGCTATGAATTTATCACACACCACCGACAGAGTTTCAATTACCGGGCAGATCCGCTGGGAAAACTGCACGAAATCCTAAAAAATGATGGCGAATAGTGCGTGGGCCGCAGTGCGTGCTCAAAAACCGATCAGAGTGATTAATGAAGAGGCGCGCAGGGCAACCCCTTAAAAAATGGAACGCCCCACGTGGCATTCCCCGAAATTAGTATGAGAAATTAACAAGTGCCAGCCATTGGTCTTGTCAGCTTAGCCGGGCAGCCGGCTAATGTGTGGAATTAATCCCTTCTCGGTGGGCTCCGGCGACGACGACTCGGTTACAGGATTACCCTGCCTCGAGCTCCGGGGCCCACACGGAAGTGGTCTGGATGGCTCGGTTGACCTCCCCCGAAAGGAGCGATTGTCGTTGCCATCGTTGACATTCGCTTTTTACAAGGTTGTTTTTCGGTTTTGGTTTTCAGTTGCCAAATGTTTATCCTCCTTCCGCCGGCCGACCTCCTCGTATTTGCTCTCCATTTGTTGTCATTTGCTGTTTTCCCGTGACGTCGCGTCGTCGTCGCCTGCAGTTGCATCGCTTCCACTTGGGCTTCCTCCACCACGGTATCCGCGTCATCCTCGTCCCCCGCCCCGTGCTCGCTCTCCTGCCGCGGACGGTTACCAAAATTTGATTCAATCCATTATTTTTATTTCTGCTGCCCCGTCCGCTTCGCTTCGCGCCGGCTCCCTCCCCCCGCCGGATTGCCTTTTGCATTTAATCGCATATAAATAAATTTTTTTCTCCTCTCACATTCGCTTTTCCCATTTCCATTTGGATTTTCCCATTGTTTCCACGGCGCCGTGTTTTATTTTTCCTGTTTGGTTCTTCGCGCGCCCCGGCCAAAACATCCCCGATTTCCCGGCCAGTCCCAGGTGTATTTGCCTGATATATTGCGCAGTTATTGCATGGGAAACCCCTCCTCCTCCTCAGCCTCATCCTCCTCTGGTTTCATCCACCCTCCCGCAGGATCTGGGAATGGATCATGTGTGCAGCGTATGTTGAAATTTCATGCACTTTTGTTGTTGCTTTTAGTGGCAATTTGCGAAATGAATGTAATGCCATCTAGTGGGGTGTTCGGTGGCACGCATCGGATCGAGTAGGTACGCAAAAGTCGATAGGTGTTACAAATGGATGATCCGATAATTGAGGAGGATCCTTTAGGGGCCCCAAGGGCCAACTTATTGCTGTTTTTAAGGCGGTAATCGGGGAAGAGGATTAATATATAGTGTATTACAAATTTTTTTGTCAGTCAATTAATGAATCGTTTTTACAAAGCTGAAGAATACATTTTTTCATAGTTGTTACAATATTTATCCTAACTGCGACAGGAACTAGAATTCGGATGTGTATTTTTCATATATGAAGCAATTGTTATTTTCACTTTATTAGCACCCTCTTACCTCTTACGGCCATTGCCCGATATAAATGAAGAATGAACTTGTCAGCTTCTCATTCAGCTTCGTATTTCCCTTATGAACCACACTTATTGACTGCGTCAGCTGCAGGCAATCAATCGATTTGGAGTGATCATTGGTCTGCCGGACATATGTCGCCAAAATACAAAATAAACCCATGTTGTTTATACAAACTTACGGACTTGCCCCCGAGTTGTGCAAAGCAAACACGAGACGAGAAGTCAATAAATTTTGGCAAAATTTCCAACACCCTCGGCGGCAGGGACGACTTCCAATCAAGATGGATAGATCGGGACTGGATCTGCTGCTCCTGCCGAGTTCCGTTTGATTTTGTGGCAACAATTAAGTTTCCACATGAGCGGCCCTTAATGTGCCACTGATTTCCAACATCTGCTTTCATTTTTGGACTTACCCGGCCCCACCACAACTGAAAGGGCAATGGAAAGGAAATGATACAGACGCCGCCGTCGCCTGTCTAAATTTGGAATCGAGGTGCCAGAAACCCTATTCCGATACGAATCCGCACTCCGCAGATCTTGCCCCCCTGGAGCACGTGTGTTCCCCGCAGCCCTCCTAATGGCACTTGCTTCCCTCGCTTCAAGCTCCTTGCACCGGAGACGCGTCTTTACAGCGGCGTGAATTAGCCGCAGCCACTTGATGTCTGCCCGGCTGGGGCTGCAAGCTGCTGGGGTTAGCTGCAAATGGGGATCGTACAAATTCTCCGCCTTAAATCGACTACATAACAAGATGGGAATTAAAATATGGCATTGCTGCGGAAGTCCTTTACCTGCAAAGGAGTCCATCTGCTAGGGAAATCAATTTATAACGGATGCATGTAATATCTTAAATTCTTCTCCTTAAAAAGCCTTGTGTTTTAATTGCAAGATGAAATAAGAAAAATTTTAATATTTAATTTAGTTGTAATATTTACCATAGCATTTAGTAGCATTATGTACTCGACGTATTCAGAGGTGGTATTTTCCCGCCTGCTTGGCCGATTTTAAGTAACCGTTTCCACAATGTCTTAGCCCTCTAGAAAAACCAAGTGGCGAGGAGGACTGGTCAGGACACTAGTCCATACAGCATGAAGCATGTCTGACACTTCCATTGCCAAAGTGTCGTAGTCGCTGGCCTGTATAACAGCCGGGGGAGGGACAGGACGAGGCGTTGTGGCGGAGGCCCAGGGAGACGTCGCCGGCGACAAGTCGCCAAAACACTTTGGTTGCTCATTAAAATTCATCCACGCAGATTATTAACATTTGCATCTAATTTGCATTTGTAAGATACATTGCCGACAATTATGTGGCTGCGGCGAACATATCGGAGCCCAACAGGGAGGGGGATCCGGGGTTAGAGGTCGAAGTCGCAGGGAGGCCCAGAACTCGACTTATTTATGCATACGTTTTCCCTGGCAGAATGTCGCAAATTCCACTCCGGCAACTGCACACACACTCGCCCTGACAGTTGCATAAAGTTTGCCAAAGGGGCTGCGACGGGGGCGTAGGTTCAACGAGGTTAAGTGTAATTAAATTATGAAATTATTGCCATGTCTTAGGTTGCAGTTTATAATCAGGCAATCCAGGCAATCTAGGCAATCCCCCTCTCGATGGCTTTGTCCTGTCATTGTTTGGTCCATAAACAGGAATTAGGCAAGATTTCAATTAGACGCCGCTAAGTGGACTCTTCTCGGCCAAGACTTTAATCAACGTCGGCATGGCAGGCCAAGCTGACAGATCCGCAGGGGAGAGCGGAGGCCTCTTGGAAAACTCCAGCTAACCACTTTTCCGGCCAATAGTTTCGATGTAGTCTGATTCCCCCAGAGTCGGACCCCACACAAGACGGGTTAGCATTTAATAAACTGCATGAATTTTGCAGAAGTTTGCGGTAGGCAGATGCGGGCACGTGGGAGGTGTGATAACGGAATTATGCACGACGCAATTAGCATGAGAGTTGGCAATATAAGTTGCGGTTCGGAAAAGTTGTGGTTATGCATATTAGATTACTGCCCTGAGATGGGGAATCGAAAACATCTTATTGAAATTAAAACGGGCTGCCACAACTCCTCTCAGCTGGTTAAGTGCCAATATGTGTTTGTGTGATTAAGCTCCCAGTCCTTTAATTCGGGCCAAAGTCCCCCAAGACGACTTCATAAACTCATTGGCACCTCGGCCACCTGCCCCAGTCAGCTGCGAAATGTGTCTTCAACCCATCGTCCGCCGAGTCGGTTAAATTTTCAAATTGTGGCCTCCTCAGCTCACTTAAAAGTATTTTAGAACCATTTATCTCCGAGCGGGCCTACACAAAGCCTCGGTCAGGCGCATTTAAACCCAAAACACGTAAGACCAGCGGCAGGCGAACCTGACCAACCGACCGAGCGAGCGGGCGAACGCTCTGGAGCCATAAAAAATTCATTTGACTTAAAAACTTTTCAGAGACAAGAAGTTGCCAGAAAACACAAAAAAATGAACACGAGTCCAGGTAGCAGAGGGTTGCGGCCGAAATTGATATTAAGTCAGGTGGCGCGTGTACATTACACGCGCTGCACTCCGAAAGCGAAAGGGAGCGAAGGAAATGCGAGAAGCAACTGGAGGCAACGATGGCCAAATGACCAAATTTTCTTTAAAACGTAAACCGATCTGGCTTACTCGCTTGTGGATATACAAGCCAATGAGTCAGATAATCGATCGGGAACATGAAACACAAATGTGATGACAAGAGATATTGTTGTTTACCTGTAAATAAATTTAAAAATCCTCTAAGGGACTAAAAAAATATATTTTTTTGATATTTAATTAAGATATAATGATGAAGTGGAATCAAGGAGAGTATAAATTAAGTTCCTTAAGCTCCAGGCTCACTTGAAATGTTGTTGATAATCACATATAAGATTCTCCAGTTGATTTAAAATTTCCTGAATATTTGTAAATAATAACAATTACTTTTTTTACTTACTTTAATTGCTGATAAACAATCCAATATCGAACCTGAAAAATCCAACAGTTTCCGAAATACCCCTCTACTACATTCTATTTAAATTTCCAGTTTAAATTTGTTGATTAATAACTCTATGATTTTCACTGTATGTTTCGCATCTCTAGGCAGCGGAAGTCGGGGAAAGACAACACCGAGTTCCAGCTAAACTGACAGTTTTGAGTCACGTGCCTCCCGCGTACGCCATTTACAAATCAAATCAGGCAATTGAATTTGCTTAGACCGCCGAGGAGCGGGAAGTGCAGCGCGGAAATTGTGGTCGGTGGCTCCATTGTCTCCGCTGGATGGAAAACGGATGAAGTGGGCGGCGGAAGCGCTGGGAAAGTGGCAGCAGGCTGCCTAAAATTCCGCTCCTTCCTCCATCCAGCCGAGAACCGCAGGCCCGAGCTGCTCTCTTGGTCGGCGTTTTGTCAAAAGCGGCACGTGAACTATTAAAATCACTTAAATCCCATTCATGTCACGTTCTCGGGGTGAACCGAAAACTTAGAGCGATTGATATATGCGATGTCTGCGCGGGAGTGGAATGAATGGACTGACTTGCTCCGCCGACTGGCCGAAAGTTCGATGAAGCTGCCAAGGCTCCGGCGCAATTTGCATAAGTCGAATTTTTCCAGCTGGAAACTTTCGTTGGTGTTCACTCTTTGGGTCAAGGTTGTGCAGGGTTTGAGATTAAATGCTCCCCAAATTAATTGCTATGATTTATATTCACCACTGACATTGGTAATATTTTACAGGAATGCAACATTAATTAACCCAAGGCAGGGGGACAACATTTTAAATGTTTGCATGCTGAAAAAACAACTCGGTTTATTTGAATCTTTCGGTTTCGACTTTCCAAAGGCATGTTGCCTCACTGTGATACCTTTATCGGGCATTTAAAATATTTATGAGAAAATGCTGGTTCACCGGGCAGGGAAGCGAAAACGTGATTAGAATATTTGAATACATTTTGACGCTTCACAAAATTCGCTTTGTGCGAGTCCTGTATTGTAAATTGTGCAAATCTGCATAAAGGCAAAGCAAACAGCAGAACCAAAGCGAGGCATGAGCAATCCGCAATACGTTGCACAAATGTTGTATATGTCGGTTGGTTTTGCTCGAAATAAATTTGATCACAGCTGATTATTTGCACAGGGCACCGAGGAGGGGGCAGGAAGCAGCGAGAGCTGTTGACCCAATTCAGGAGGGCAGCCCTGTTTGCGGCGAAGGACTCCGATAAATAAACGAACGCATTATTTTGATTAAGATGTCGATGCAACTGCAGGCTTTTTGATTAAATTTTAAATGATTTTTTTCCACTCGAAAGCAATTAAATGAAATATGTATTTCGCGGATGCGGATGCACTTCGGGCACCCGGTTCCCCTTCCTCTTTGTCCCTCCTGGCCCCTGATTAATTACAGACGAATAAATTTCCAGACTGCGGCATGTGGAGGCGATAAAAATACTGAGCACTCTGCTCGCGATCCATCTTTGTTGTCTCCAATTTTGATTATTAATTACGCTGACACTTTGTGCCTACGCTAATGAGCACCGAAATAGAATTCGTTCCATAATTCGACCCGAGTCTATATATGCACATAATACTCCTCGCCCTGCTCGCTCGCTCGGTAACTTTATTTTTCTTTCGGGTGCCCACACCCTAGCATGCACAATTTATGCAAATGATGCTGTGTGCGGTTGCCTTGAGGGCTGGGGCTGAGATTGGGGGAGGGGCCCGAGCCGGGGCTTCGTAGTTGGCTGAGAGCAAACATAACCTCGTTTTGCATCAGCCTTCTTGGCTAATATTGCACGTTAGCTGGCGCCCGCCACTGTTGTTGTCTTGCACACGTTGTATGAAAAATGATTATAAGTGGGTCACAGGATATGCAAATGTTTCTTTTTCACGCTCAGCTTAGTCCAGCACAGTTGCAGCTGTTGCCGCCACGGGGCGCTGCCAAGATGGATGGAGCCATTGGGAGGGGCTTCCCCGGGCGGAGGCGGCGAGGCGAGGCCCTGTTGAGTTATATGCACCGCTGACTGCTTGGCAAAAAGACATTTTGCTCTGTGCAAATGCAACGGAAAGTTGCCAAAGAAAATGGCGAAAGTTTTTACACTCTCTTGTATTTTATATCCGTGTTCTTAAGTGGGCAGAGGGTCGGGAAGTGTCCGGCCCCGCCAGCACCCTAAATCACGCAGCTGCCACCCAGAAGCAGACAATGCCGGCGGCGTCCAAGGCTCACAAGCTCCTGAGCACTAATAGACAGCTGAAGTTTGTATACAAGCCGCAAACAAAGCAAACCGACCCGGAGTTGCAATCATTTTACTTTCCAAAAAGGATTTGTAATCGCGTAAAGGGAACCCTAAAGAATCCCAAGATTATATTATAAAGTTAAAGCAAAAATTGTGAATATAGGAAATATTCTGGAAATTCTTAGATCTCTGCATCTTAAACTTCTTTGAAGGTAACTGTACTCATAATCGAAGTAATTCCTAAATACTTGCCCGATCTCCAAGGGAATAACAACTCATGCAATTTAATGTTAATAAATATAAATGTTTTGCCATCTTGTGCAGAATATACGGTGGAATACCCCACGGTAGTGACCTTTCCTGCAAAACACAACGGCCACCGTGACATATATGTTTGTGCACAGCAAAATCTAATCAGAGCGGCGCTTGTGGTGGTGGACATGTGTCCTCTAAACAGGATGAGGATGAGGATGAGGATGGGGACGAGGATGTGTTTGTTTTGTCCTGCTGATGCTCTCGGCCATTTGCTCTTTCCTCGTTTGCTTTCACTCGCCTGCCCCCCGACCTCGCATCGCTCCGGGACGAGGGCTCCCACAGTGAAACTTTATTTCATTTCTATGTCCCCAGCCCCCAACCCATCGTCCCTCTGCCAGAAGAAAGTTTAAAATGTGTCAGTGTATTTTGCAGTACCCCTGAATGCTCGGAGCATGGCAGTTCGTTAAGTTATATGTTTTGGACACCGAAATTGAAATGTCATTAGCATATTTCTGGGTCAGCTCGCGTGAGCATGGACTCATGTGGATAGACATCAGTTTTGCGGTTGCTCGAGTGAGCACTGACCTTGGGCTTAAGATTTAGATTCAACTTTAAAGGTTAAGGCTAGGCAGCACACACATACTTTGAAGTACGTCCCATATTTATGCAAAGGAAAAATGAATGCACACATAATCTCTTAAGCTCTCAATGCCTTTTCAATAAAAAATCCTTTAGGATAAAAACATTTTACATCACAAAGTTGGCAGCTGCTTTGGCCAAACTTCAGCACTCGACCACGGCACTCTGATGACCTATCCACAATCCGCAACCCCAATCCCAACTCACCCACTTTTCTTGCTACTTCTCTGCTTTTTTAGCTTTCCCTGGCTCTTAGCAGAGCATTTTCCGAGTTTTCCTCTATTTTTTTCTGTTGCTTAGTTTGGCAAAAACACGCAGCGACCATTTTTCATATTTTAATTTATAAATTTATTATAAAGCCAACAGCACAGCACGGTGGGGGCACCAGGAGGAGAGTAAGCCAACTCCTTTCCTGGAAGCCAGTTCGGGTGGGCTTAATAGCCGGCTCTCAACTGAGGAGCTCGATGTTCTGCGGTTTAGACCTCGGCTACTTTGGCATTTATTTTAAATTATAGTTGGTAGTAATAACTAAAACGCAGAGCTCTGCCAGGCGCTGCTCGGCGGCGAGGAGGCAAACAGCTCTCGGTTGCCATGTACACAGAAATTATAGACATTTTCGGTCTGAAACTAGTGCTTGGGAGAAAGAGGCGTAGCCCGGCACAGGGAAAGCGCATTTTTGATATGACATGAGCTGGCAAAAAGTTTGGTTTCTAATTAAATTTACTGCAAAACGAATGTAAATTCAACAGCTCCCGCCTGTTCAGCATAATTATGGAAATTCCACTTCAGGGCGGGGCCTCCTAGGGCGAGCCAAGTGACAAGTGAGCACACATTTTTCGGTTGCACTAATTGAAAATTCCTGAACAGCCAAAGACTTTGAGCGCATAACTGGCAAGTTTGTCAAACACTCCGAGCATTCGGCTTTCTTGGTTAAATTAAATTAAGCAATGCTATAAAATACCAATTGATCCTGCAGCGCCCTCACCTTTTGCAAAAATACGGAAATGCAAACAAAGAGCAAATAGGATGGAGTTTCGCTTCATGAAATATTATTAGGGCAAAGGGGGAAAGGCAACACCCAGCCACAATCCAAAAGCAATCATATGTCCATCAAGGAGAACCTTTGTTTTTGTTTTTACTTTTTTGGGGTCCGCCGAAAATAGAGAACGGAAATGCGGGAAAGCGTAATCGAGAAGCAAAGTGAAAATGAAGCCTTTACCGCGAAGACCCCCAACAAGCGAAACAAACAAAAATTACAATGCTTAATTATGAAAAGTGTTTTTCTCCCATTTTCTAGCCCCGGCTCCGGCCCGGGCTCGGGGGCGCGAGCCCGAGATGTGGCGCACATGGAAAACATGGGTTAATGAGCGAGAATTATAATGAAGTATTCTTCGGAGCGAACAACCCTTGCGGCTCCCCTCCACGCATGTGGGTCAGCTGTCGGGTGGGGTCGGGATCCCAGGGGGCTGTTCGAGGGGTTGTTCTAATGGGGCTAATCAAATATTTGACATTTACTTTGGTGGGCCAGCGTTTTCTTCATTAAAATTGAAGTGTTGCCAGACTTTCGCAAACATTCCGTCACCCTGACGGAACCTGAAGGCAGCCAACTCTTTATTTTCCTGGAAATTAAGGAAAGCTTTAATAATTCGAGATTACCTTTAACCAAGTTTAGCTTAGTAGACCTAAAGCTAAATAGGTTTAGTTTCCCTAATCACAACCTTTAATCTTAGTTCAATTCCAAATGAGAACTAATATATTAGCTGCTCGAATTGTTCTGAACATTTTATTTTCTTTCAGTTTAACTTATTATAATTATTATACATATTTAAAAACAGGACTTCGGTGAAGCGACGACAGGGACGATGAATGGCCGGCAGACTGTGGAGCCGGACAACTGACCGGCAGAGGAGCCAAGTGAACTGCGCACCACAGAGCCGATAAATATTTATTTCCACGAGTGCGTGCGTGCGGCTGCGAGTGTTCGTTAAGAATTTGCAGGGCAGACACACACGATTAAATGCGTATGAAAATGTGCACACGCCCCTCAGGACCACGCCCTCCGCCTTCGTCACGGACATGAATGCCATTAGTTTCGCTGTCTCGCTGGGAGGGTTCGGGAGGGAAGGGTTTTAAGCGGAAGATAATCGAATGAATTAAGGGTAGCGCCAAATGAAATATAGATTTATTCATGTTGATAAAGCGGCGCAGGACTGGGGTTCTTTGCGAAGGACATTCGTCATCAAGGACAAGCCGGCAGAAAAATGGGATCAGAATGGTTTATTTAATTTTCTTTATTTATTTGTATAGTATCCTCCGCGCTACATGTTGTACTTATATGGCATCGCTTCAAATAAATATATTAAGAATTAAATTTTTTATTTTTAAAAAGTATTTCGTCAATTAAGTCAAACTTGGCAAAAGGTTAAACTTTTTCATGGTGTATTTTGATATATCATTATAAATATTCCTATAGGAATTATATTAAAAGGTATAAAGGCGTTGCAGTTCATTACAGAGCCAATGTATGTGTTCCCCAAAGGCCCCACTCGCAAGCCAGCAAATTTCTAAGAGAAATCCAACACCATAAAAATGATAAACAAAAATTGCACTCTCTGATGACCAGGAATTTTGTGTTTGTGTTTGTAGACTCTATCTACTTTGGAATACCAGATTAACAGCACGTTTAGTATTGATAAGGAGCCCGCTATCAATACGTGTTTGCTGAAAGGTTTTATGAAATAAACGAAATTGGTTGCGAAATGGACTGTCGCAACCTAGCACAACAAACTCAAACAATAATTCCTGCTTATCAGTGATAACTGAAGTATCATTCGTAGTCAGCGTCTAGACCCCGCGAATATAAAGCGCTGTCAGCCAGCAGTCTTTAGCATTCTGCAGTAAACA